>NW_019059652.1:590285-618693 GCF_000696155.1 Zootermopsis nevadensis | reverse complement strand
ATGTTATTATTCGTAATGTGTCGTGCATACGTATGTTATTAGTTATTATTAACTACAGGAATCGTATTTGATATTACATCAACCAAAATGCACAGGATGTTCTAATTAAAACATTATCTTAACTGCAAGAGCATTTGTAACATTTGGTGACGTCAACATACCAAGAGGAACAATTTGTCTCTTAATTTTTATGCGTTAGTACAAACGTACAGAACAGCAAATGTTAAAAATGTCTACCGTCAAACCCTAATTTTTGTTGCCAGTCGGTTTATTTTCGTCCTTTCTTTTCAGGATAACCATCCCGTATCGCTTCACGAACTATTTCCGTGCGAAGTAACGTTCTAGAATGAATGCATTTTCTGCTCGCCAACACACCATGTTCGCACTTTCACAGCTTTTGTGTGAGCAGCGGCCTAGCAACTAGTGTGGCCTTGACTTGATTGTCACGGTGAAGACTGAGTGTTTATTGCACGGGGGGTTGGTGGACCTGCTTTTGAATTAATTTCTGTACCTTAGTACGTGATTGTTTTGGAATTGCTTTTTCAGTTTCGCATTCTGTGGATGGAAGCCATTTTGAAATATATTGCATCATCTCCTCATTGTTAATTGATTGTACTGTGAATTCAAAATCCATTCTGCATTTTATATATATATATAAAAGTAGTGGTAAATTCCTGTGGAAGATATGAGTTTGAGGGTTTAGGTGTGTATAGGAACGTAATGTTGAGAATATAATATTAATTGATGGAACACGAAAGAAACATTCGGAAAAGAAGAAGTGTATTAAAAATACTGGTTGAGAAATCTTGACAGATGGGACAACTCGAGCTAATAGTCGCTTGACTGTTCAAGAAATTTGCAGTTTTTTATGGTATCTGAATCATTCTCGGTTTTACAGGAGGTCGTCACGAACCGTTTCCTGATCCAGACTAATCAGTTCCACATCCTAACAAACTTTAAGATACATTTTAGGATTATTCTCCCATCTACGTCTAGGTCTTCTTAGTTGATTTTAGCCTTGAGTTTCAGCGACCAGAACTTTGAACGTCTGATCTCGACGGACATATTATATGCTCGTTCTATGGAATCGTACTTGATTTATTTGGTAGTCCATTAACACTGTGTGTTATACATACCGAATGGCCGATTCTCACAGTCATTAAGTAATTATTACTAATATTATTATTTGTCAGTTATGAAGCTTCATTTTGCATGCTTAAATAACAGTTTCTTTGTATGAATATCTTAATAGTATAGCAAAGTAGTAACTGTATGAATCACCCTCTGCTTCAAAATCAACGACTCACATTTTGTCTGGATTAAATATTTATGGGTTTTGTATGTTATCAGAATAAACAGCGATTATTTCGTTAAACAGCTTTAACAAATTGATCATTTTTATGGTGAAGCGTTTTCTTTGCGGTGTGGACTTACTGTTTAAATGTTTTTGAGAGGACCTTTGGTCTTCACAAGGTTAACTTTTTTAATTAAACGGTGGTTTATTGATATTTTTGATGCTGTTCTGTAATCTGGTCGTATGGGGCCCATATGCGTAATATGTACGTTGTTTCTGATTTTAGTTTTACACCTCTATTTAACTTGTAGGCAGATAACGCTGGAAAATTTGCTTTGGGACAATTTTAATGTGAGGGGGGGGGGAATCTGAGAAAGAAACTTAGTCATTTAGACATGGATTGAAATGGAATAAATTACCTTTAATTTTTAGTTTGATATGTCAGACTGTTATAATGACTACTGTTCTTAATTCCAGCATGGAGGTTTACACGCAGGTCTCGTATTTTTCCTGTACAGTCATATCTGGATAAGTTAACGTTTGTACGTAAGCCTACACTCAGCATGGTCTTTTTGGGATTCTCAGATGTTAAAATTACCGATGTGGTTTTATTAACTGAATCATAAATCGCTTGTGATTTTAAGTGGCTTTTATATGTAACCTTGGTACATGATAAATGTTTGGAATTTGGCGGATTATTATATAGAGCTGTTAACATTTTTTAAGGATATTGTACTAACTCCTGTGTTATTTAAAATTGGTATATGCCCCCAAACAGATGTTTTAAATCATGTTCTACCAGAGAAAATTTAATGTATTAATTTGTTTATACACGTAAATTGTATGAGCATTTGATACAGAACATATAAATAAGTTACACAGGTGACAGTTGTAACTTAATCAAAATGTTGATTTCGCAGTGGGATTGTCATTTGTTTCTATAATAAATATTTTAACATTTTCCGTTATTTACGAATGTTTCCGCTACCAGGTGGGCCTACATTTAGAATTAAAGGTAACTTATATACAAGATTATATAGAATTATAAACACGTCAGAAACTTATTACATGTCACACATTTGAAACAGTTATTAGATAGGTCTGTAGGTAGGGATGGACAGATCATGTAGATGGAATGGGTAAGGGAGATGGACGAAAATATATGGGATTTTTAAAATTGATGGCCAAGTAGACGCCTAATTTTACGTTGACTGAACCTGGAAGTAATTAATATTTTGTAATTAGTGTAGATAAGACAGGGTAGATGATGGTAACATGGCTTCTGGTAGAATTTGGCTTCCATATCAATGAGTAGAAGCCCAGATCTTAGACATGAACTTTTGGTAGGAATCCAAGAGACTAATCACAAAATATGTCCTATTAACTTGCATGGGATTGTGTACGCTAATTATATACTTAAAAACTTGGCAGCAGTTGCGCAAAGTTTTGATTCACTTTTATGAATGAAAACGTGTTAAGTGAATATTACAGAACATTCACAGACGTTGAATCAATGTGATACTGATCTAAGATTGGCAAGAAATGTTGAGTTATTTTCTCGATATGTAAGATTTTGTTTTTTCTGTTTCTGTATTTCTATGCCTATTTATTTCCATCTCTTTTCTCTCTTTCGTTAATTCTCACACATGACGTAGATGTGTGGAATGTACAACTTAGCGTAAAAACGCGGAAGTATCTGGTTTGAACTCCGGCCAGGATTGATATATCAAGGTTCCGTGAACGTGTTTGGCGCCTTAACCACCTGAAAGCTGAATGGTAACTATATTTACCAACTGCTTTAACAATCAGTGACTCGGTATTTTGTATTTATAGGTTTGTTATATTATTCCGAGAATAAACAGCGACCATTTTCTTAAGGACCGTTAACCCGTTAATTTTTTTGTAATGGCGAAGAGCTGTGTTTTCATTGCGGTGCGGACTAAATTCTTAAATATTAATCAGTAACATCTAGATATTATCTTAGCAAATGCTGAGACAGTTCCCAAGTTCCAAGTTGCCACTGCGTGCTTCTTATGCAGCCCTCCGGATTTAAATTCTCTACGGTGACAATACATTTATGATTTATGATAACTTTCCAAAAACTGGTGATGTTTATTAATTTTTAGAAGAAATTGTAGAAATATAATGTTTTATATTTTTTTATAAAATTGGATGTGATAGTTTTTAATTTTGGTCGTAAAAACTGAATGAAAAAGAGCATTTAAAAAGATCTGTCGTTAGACATATAGAGAAATGTAGTATGTCGGTATTGGCACTGCTCAGCTGTTCAAGGAATGTCTAATGGAGATTTTTTGTGGACTTGTTAGGCATCTCAGAGTTTTGTCAGAGCAGGGAATTTATCAAGTAACCGAGCGACTATAATTTTCTTAAAAGGAGGTCCCTGTAGCGTGAAGTAATTAAAGTTTTCAGATGATATGTGAGAGCTAAACTTAGTCCTGTGTGCCTTCATAAGGCCCTCGCTTTTTGGTGTGGTCCCGGAGATTGATAGTTGTTGTATCATTTGTTACATTGGCACTTTACACCCCCCCTCCACCGCTCCTACTGTCATTAATCCTAGGATCTGTTAGCTTCGGAATCTGCGACAGCAGAAAGCGTCTTCCCTCCGTTTCTGTAGCCATCATGAGGTCTACTAGGGCCTGAACTTAATGAAAATTGTTGCATAGTTTGTGGATGAAGTGTTTCGCGAAGCCCTCGTGTTGAATTTTCCTTATGTTGTTTAACGACTCTGTGTCGACTGCAGAAGTTATGTAACGTCGAATAAGATAGTTACACGATCATCTATGGTGAGTAGATATAACTTTTGAAGGATACTATCATGCATTTAACTGTATTATTTGTGTATTTGCTTGGAGAGACTTAGGGAAACCAATAAAGTATCTTAGGACAGCTATAATCTTGCCAAGATTTGTAATTGTTGCATGTCGAGAATAAGTTACCGCCACGCTAACCTACTCTGTTGTTAAGTCATGTTCAGAAATAAATGAAGTTGGCTTTGATCGATGTTGCACAAATAGTGTAATGCGGGTAACCTCTTGTGATGGTATAGTAGAGGTGGTGTAATGCAGGCGGCCTAGGCTGCTAGGATTTCGTATGTGCGTGAATAAAGCTTTCAAGAAGTATGAAGAAGTTTTATTTATTTTTTTGTAAGTTCCATGGAACGTAATAATAAGTGTAGTACCACACGACGCAAAGCATAAACCTACCATTACTTGGTGTGTTTGTGCTTAATTACACTTGAGAAGGTCAATCTTGGTCATGGCGTTCTTAGCGTCCAGCGTGGAAACATCAAATGACATTAAACCGTACCAAGGCTGATCTTAGAATCTCTGCAGCTCAAGGCCTCAGGGTGTCCTCTGCGCTGCAATTCGTGGGTTATATTCCCGCCCTAGGCATACAAGGCCGTATTTAGAATGGGATTTAGTCCCTTTGTCACCAAATGTTTCTCTCTTAAACACGTTTTGTCAGGTTATGTTTCATCCGATACTCTTTAGTGGGAGTATGAATAATGAGTCAGATCTGCGGCATGGGAATATTTAATATATCTTTCGTAGTAAAAAATTGCATTTTTAAACATATAAAAGATGAAGTAGGCCTAAAGTATAGAACATTAGGTCTTCGTAATAAAAAGATTGACAATTTATTATTGTCTCCTAGAATTATAAGATACATTAAGGCGTACCAATTTAATTTAATATTGAAGTTATAAGAACCATAGACTGAAACAGTAGTGATATGAGAGGATAATATTAAAAACGGATATTAACGATGTCGGATGTAATGTATTACTACACGATAGTGTACAGTGGAAATTTGTGCAGACCCAGTCTAATTATTCGGGAACCGTGACACATTTAGATAAACGTCCTCTGCGTTCTGAAGAACGTCTGCATGCCACGACAGTAGGTCGCTTATATCGTGTGCGAGGACAGCGATAGATCGATATTTTTCGACTTGGGAGGTGTCTGCTATTGCTGGCAGGTAGCCTTTATTACCCCGCGACAGAATTCCTTCGATGACTAAGCTGTGTCCGTGTTGTCATTAAAACGCCATTAGCTCACTTCAAATGACGATCATCTCCCCCACCTTTGACCCATATATCTTCGCCACGGCCCTGATTGTAATGGTTACATTTGACTAATTTGCTGACTTTTGGTCGAAGTATCTTTTGATTTCAGAGTTAAAATATTCTGACAGTATAATGATTTGTATAAATAAATAAATTTATAATTTAGAACAGCAGTGATTGGTCTACTGATCGTCTCATTTATCAAATTTTGTTGTCATTTAGGAATTTGGCCCATCAGTCGGTTTGTACTCTAAATAAAATTTATAACATTTTATGAACAACTCTGTTAACAATTATAAAGTCTGAAGCAAGGAAATGCAACACGTGGTTCGCATGCGTTGTCATTGACAGTTACACAAAATCATTTAGTAGACCCATAGATCTGAGTATTAGCGCCTAATTTAGACTTAGTTACTATTACCTATTACGTTCCTGCTATTTCAAGTAAATTGCCATGGAATCTCAATAAATGTTTTGCATTTTATAACGTGGATGTCCGCGAGTCAATAAGGAAGCGTGTGTGTCTGTGTGCCTTAGTTGTGTTAACCAGTGTTAAACTGTGTGTTAAATCTGAGCAACATATTCGTTCATACGGATTCATGTTTTTATATTACTTACTACAATTGCTCTGCCATATCATTCCTACATGATCATGTCATCTTATTTTTTGCTTTCTCCTCCTCCTCCTTCTTCTTATTCTTCTTCTTCTTCTTCTTCTTCTTCTAGTCACTGTCTTCGTCACCCCAAAATTGCGTGACTTTTTCTGAAACTCTCATATCTTCTTTATGGATTTATAATTTGTGTTTTTTACAACAGATTTTCGCACTACTTTTAAAAGAATTTTCTTCGGGTTATTTACCCACTTTGTTAATGTTTACACTTTCGATAATAAAGACTAAATTCATTTATTAATTCAATTCATTTATTGACTTCAGTTCTCTACACGCAAAGCTGAGTCCCTCAAACACCTGTTTTATGGAGAAAGAGCGCTTGGAACATGTAGATGGGAGGATAATATTAAAATGTGCGTTAAAGGAATAGTGTTAATGTTCAGAATCGTTTCAACTGACTAAGGATTGGGTCAGTTAGTGGGCTGTTTTCAACAGGGTCATGAACTTTTAAAGGCGGGTAACGTCTTGACAATCCGAGCTTACGATTGGTTCCTGAAGAAAGACTCTGGTCCAAGGTCTTAGTATTATGCTATTAACATTTCAGTACGCTTATGTCATATGAAACTTGAGACAGTAACCACAGAAGACGAGTGTGTTATTATATTTCAAATCGAATATTCTAAAGTACGTCGAACTGTTGACCTCGTGAATTTCCAACCCGTAGGGTATAATTTTTTTTCATGTTTTGTTCAAGCTTATTGTTCTTCAATGCCATCTACTCCACTGAGATACTATCAACATGGGATTTTCTGTTGCAGTAAATAGCCCGTCAGTATGAACAAATCTTGTAGGCGCAGCAGCCGATAATGTACACAATTTTTACGTGCGTACTCCGGGGTTTCCAAACGCGTTCCTGTGATCCCCAACAGTCCCTGTGCCTGCCCGAGCCAGTGTTTTAATATTTTCATCCCATCTATACCTAGATCTTCCTAGTGTTCTACTTCTTTTAGGCTTGCACCCAACATTTTGTACGCATTTCTAATCTGCCCTATGCGATATCACGCTCCTTGATTTGATCATACTCGATCAGCCTAAATTTGAACTGGGGTAGTCCCTTAGAATGAAATTACACTTTTGTGGAACCTGAAAGTGTGTTACAATCTGAACGTGAGCCCGACTCTGACCATATGAATCCAATCCACTTGTTCAGCTCCTATTTCTTTAACGATTAATTTTAACGTTTTCTTTTTTCACTTCAAGATTCCCAAAGAAAAATGTATGTGTCTTCTCTCCGTGACTACTTCATATCCCGCTCAATATTTGTTGATAGGTACGAAGTATTAAACATCTTCACAGCCTGGAGCTCACTTAGTTTTGTGTCTGACTTCGAACTGGACCACCAGGGTTCGGTCTTCAGTAGGGGCAAAAGATTTTTCTTCTGACCCCTGTTTCGGGGCCCACCCAGCCTCCTCCCCAATGTGTGCTGGTGGTCCTTTCCCCCCGGGGAGGGGGTAAGTCACGGCCAGGACGTGACGCTGACCACTCTCTCCCCATCTAGTGCCGAGGTCGAGAACGAATAGGAGCCGCACAGTCTCTCCCCTCAAGCGTCTTTATGGCGTATATAGAGAAACATAAAACCCCGGTCATTACCTTGTTATTGTGCTTTCATTTTGTGTCATTCGGGCAAATCAATCACGGGATATCTTTCTGCTTATTTTATGATAATCTTGGATGTTCACGTTGGGAAAGTGATGCCGCTGTGCGCCGAGCGACATGTTCGATAAAGTCGTGTAGAAGCTGCTTTCCCATCGCTGTCGCAGGATGATTTATCTTCGGAGATGATGTCGGGCTGATACTCTCGTGTCCGTGAGCACCCCTACGAGGTGGCTCTGCCCCGCTCTGAGATCATGCGCCATCGCTATCAGTGATGGGACTGTGTGGCGCCTTGTGATTATTGATATTTGATTTAAATCTACACAGATCCATTTATGAGGAGTGTTAAAAAGTAAACGTAGTTAATTTCAGTCTACCTGAGAAGTTATTAATTTAGTTTTACAATAATAAGTACTCTAATTGCTGTGTTACATGGCTCACATATTTTTGAAAAGTGAATATTTCACAGAATTACATACAAATTAGTTAGGGCTTTTCTTAGGAATATTTATCTGAAGATGGAACTAACATTTTCTCCAGAAACATTGATATGTACCTACAAGTCTACATGACGTCACAATACAGAAGACCGCCAATGACAATTTGGTATTTGTTATGAACTTGTAAATAGCATATGAAGAGCGCATTCTGTTGATCATATTAAGCCCGATGCACGCCTAAATAGTATTTATAAATTAGCAATCACAAAGGGAAGTTGTTAAGGACATGATTACGGTTATATTGAAAATCTCTGTGGGTGACATCCGAAGTTGTTAGTACATGTGGTACGTCTAATTACCGCCGGGTTTTGAACAGTTGACGCGATGTGCGACACGTTTATGTAGCTTTTTATTCTCCCATGTTCCTTGCCAGTAGCATGTGCTACCAGGTAGGCGAATGATCTGACCCGCCCCTCCATCTAGTGGGAAATGTTTTTATCGCAGACCAAACAACAGCACTGGATGTATAGGGGACAGGCACACTGTTTGCCGGAGTCATGGTTATATTATACTAGGACCCAGGAGGTCGTTTATAGATTTATTTTTCTTTCTTACTAATTTGAAATGACAAATCGTTTCTTGCTGTGAGAAAGGTGTCTTGGGGACAGGCCAATAGAGATGGAACCCTCCGTAACATTTTTACCGGAAAATGGCCACCGGCTCATCGTCTTCATATCGAAAGTCCTCACACGACCTGAGCAGTAACGTTATCAAAATTCGATCTTAATTTCAGTAGAGGACAATTTGAAATGCAGGGTCATATTTTGAATTATCTGTTTAGTGGATTTTCTTATTTTTCCTTTTAGCATATTTTTTGTTTCGCGTTGTCATATGTTCCCACGTTGGGCATCATTTATATAGCGGAAGGGCTCGCTCATTTGTTAAACAAGGGGTTAAAATTCCATCAAACATATATCAATATAATACAACATAAATTACTTGTTTTATGAGACCCACAAGAGGTTGTTATCTACAAATTGCTTCTTTGTGTTGGACATGGTCATTTATATTCGTGGATTCTATTCTTTAACACTGAAGTACGAAACCGGAAACGAACATTTCCGTGTCGTTATGTTGACCGTTAGTCATTGGAATGGAGGAAATTTGAAGTAAAACTGTTTGTCGACGTTTGATTCCGGGTAATAAGGTGCGATATTTTTCTTTTCACTTCAGTGGCTTAAACGCCGATATAACCACAGATTCAGTTAATTTCCACGTGGTCAATCAGACGGAGCATAAAATAACCACTCACGTCCATTTACTGTGTTCATGAAGTCTGTGGTGTTGATAAGAATGCGACGCAACAATTATTGGGACAGTAGTGATAACATTTTGTCTGTTGCGGCCTGTTCCTTTGTAGCAGTGAATGTGGGGCTTCGGAGGAAAGATTACTTACAATGGAACACCGCCCGTGTCACTTTTCCCATCGCAGATTCGATTATAAGCTGTTCTGGGATCGAACCCTGACTGTCTCTACGAGAAACTGTTACGTCACTGCGATACTGGGTATAACGCAACCAGGAGGTCTCTTACCGAATTCTGACACACTATTTTCTCTGATGTCATTTAATAACCATACTATTTGTAAGAATCTAATTTTCTTGTTTTAAAAATCGTTTATTTGTTTTTTCCTATATAAATCTCTGCAATTGAACAGAACCTGAGCCAGTCCCCATAAGATGTAACCTAATGTTATTATATAATTTTCTTCTTCGTGGTTTTCGCTATCTAAGACAAATTTACGGGTATTTATCTCCTCCACTAGACCTGTATATCCAGAAATTTCGTGACCTTCTTTATTTTGCTGTTCTAACAATAATAGATGACACTCAAGTTGGAATATCTGCTTACAGACTGGTTGTCGTGAGTCAGAGTTACCATTGTTTTCATACGTTCTGCTGCAAATGCCGATATGCTGAAGTAGGCCACGGCCGTGTCTTTATTATCGTTAATTATATTATAATCCTAGTCTGAAAATCCTGAGCTATTGATAGCGTCGCCAAATAAAGTAAAAATAAATAAAACAAAAAAATAACAGCATGACCTTTCCACATTTATCCTCCTTGGGTTCAAATACTTACCAAAGCACTTTGTTTTCAGACTATTTATATTCTTCCTTAAAGTAAGAAACCGTGTTTCATGATTATACAAAACAACTTGCAAAATTATTTTGCTGAGATAACAAATAAATTGAATTCCTTGTAAAGAGCTTCTGTACAAGAAATGACAGGCTTGTAACATGTATAGCTACTTGAAACCCATAGCCCATTACAGCATATGAGAAAGCATTTCGTGGGACAGCTCTACACTCGTAACGTTCTGACCACTGCCTGTACTTGTTTGTAAACTATTTTGCTAATTATTATTTTTTATTTATCGTGCTAAGTACTGCATACCAAGAGCAGCCTCATGGTACTCCCCGGCGACCCGCATACCATCAACGTCTGCCCTTTACCTCCTGAGTCAACACACGTGTATCAATAGAAGGAAGGAATAGGACAGAGGAGGGGTTAAGAGTTGTCCTACTCGAACAAAAACGTGTTTGGCTTGTTGGCTATATTGCGTTCAGCAATGTTTGCATTTGGCCTCTTTGATGGGCTTTTGATTTGAGGTTGGGAAGAAGGTGGAACGGGTCCCAGGGGCAGGTATTTCTGTCCTTCTGGTTGACCGCGACGGCATCTGATGGGCATTGAGAATAAGAAGGCATGTTATCTCATGGGTGTGCTCCCTATTGAGGGCTTATCCTCTATTCAAATTCACTAAAAAACGCGATTCATTAATGAAACCTGTTTTGACGTTGAAAGTTTTGCGTGGGCGGAAATCACTTTCATGCTGAATTGCTCTTTCTACATCCAGTGATGTTCATTCATAGTTGGAACATATTCTCTCTCTCTCTTTTTTGTTCTCTGCAGTTTGAACAAGTCACATGAGAACGCAGTGCACTATGGGATAGGTCATAGGTGGCCGAACCTCGCCTACAGCTCTTCAGCTCTGATGAACTTACAGTAGGAGGGAAGACTATGGACAGTAATTGAGTTGTATTGTTGACTTTCTTCTTTATATTGTTGTTGTTTCTAGGCTTTTTATATTCATCGCTGTTAGCTTTTCCGTCTCTGCGTGGGCAAACCTCAAGGGTTCGATTTGGACGATGTGACAGACTGCCATTATAGGATCTTTGTGTTGACCTAAGAGACTTGTCACGGATTGCGATGTATCAGCACTTTGTACTTAGAGCAATTTTAGCTTCTCAGATGGAATAAAGGTTCTTATTACTTGAGACCAGCTGAGACCTCTTCTTGTGGCTCTGCAGTTTTCGGAGAACCTTGGCATCGTCCTTAAGTGTCCGTACCGCGAAGAAAACACAACTGTTCACCACTGCAAACGTCAATTGGTTGATGGTGTTTAAGGAAATAATCGTTGTGAGAATCACACAGATACAAAATGAAGAGCTACTGATTGTTAAATTAGGTGGTGCATATACTTACCACTAGGCTTTAAAGAGTTGATGTGCACGATCAATAACTAATGCTGTCAGAACCACGGGTACCTGAAGGAAATGATAGAATGTGGGTGGGTTGAATCGTGGGGCAGAAGTAAAACAAAACTAATATTGTCTCCTGATGTCCTGCTGGGACAGTCCCATCTCCGGACTGTTATGTTTGCTCTGTATTATTTATGGTCCGCCTCGAGTCAGCAAGGTCAGCAAGCTGCTAGGGTCCGCTGTATGTGTGACTGAGCCGCTGCGGGTGGTTGAATCCTGAAGTTTTCCCTGAAGCAGGGACCTCGATATCACAAATATATTATCTGAGACGACCGCCTGACGTACTAGCTGTAACGAAAGCATCTTCGTTGTTGACTGCGTCAAATATCTTAAAGGTTTGCGTCTAACACCAGGTATTTGACGGACTCCATAGTACAGGTTTTTTTTTCTTGGTCAAGGAATTTCCTGAAGGTGGCCCTGTAGTCTGATGGAAATTGACCTACGTCATCGCCCTAATAATGAAGGCTGTAGGCACTCTTGAAATGTTGGAAAATTTCTGCTAGAATTTACGCCGCAAAATCCGAGCAGACAACCATCTTCATAATCATATCCGCGAGAATCTGAAATCTCTCCAAGATATTTCCTCTTATTATGGTACCTGAAGGTTGATTGTTGGGACCGATTATGTTCACAATATAAATTCTAATCTGTTCTTAATTTGTCCGTCGTCTAGTGCCCTTCAAAGAACACAACGCTTTGGGGACTGGATTTATTTCCGTCCTCAGGATGAAAGGTGACCCATTAAACCCCAGTGGTATCTATATACACCACCTGCTTTAAAATACAATAACTCTGTATTTTACTGAGAAGCGTACTTTAAGATTTCGTATGATTCTCAGAATAAACAACGATTATTTCCTTAAACAGCGTTAACCAGTCGATCTTTCTAATGGTGAAGTGTGGTGTTTTCTTTGCGGTACGAACTGGATATTTAAATATCATTTGGATAGCCGCTATGCTTCGTAGGGTTGAAGATAAATTTCCTACATCAGAGTCGCTCTTCATATACGTCGAGCATTGCGTTAATATCCGATAACGTAATGTGTATAGTTACGTAAGAATTTGATTTATCTCCGGAGGAAGTGGAATTTAAAACACTATTATTTACATGCGTTCAAGGTTCATTAATTAACGAGCGTGTGTGTACAGAATTTGCTGTACGTTTCCATCATAGCATTTTCTGTTTAACGCATGTCTCAACATGGACACTTCATAGCAGTAGATTTATATTATTATTGACCTTTGCAATGAGAAGGAAATTACATAATTAGGAGCCTCGCAATATGTCGATTTCACTATATATTATTTTGTCTTCTGTATTACAACGCCATGTTAGACACCAATGTTTCGGAGATACATACTGCTTCCATCTTTAGGGTCGAAGATCTCTTCTCAGTGTAAGTAGTTAATTAGTTGCTAACCCTTTGGAAATCGAAGCTCGAGAAAATGATATTTAAAAAATTCAGTCCGTACCGCAAAGAAAACACATTTCTTCATGACAAAGATAAAGTGATTAATGCTGTTTAAGGAAATAAACGTAGTTTACAGTGAGAAGCATAGAAATACACTGTGGGAAACATGTAATTACTTAATATTAAAGGTAGCTATTCTTAAAGGTTTAAATGTTTATAGAATCATATTTGAAATTAGAAAAATACTACCACGGCATGTAGGTTTGAGAGACGAATGTAAAAATCTAATATTAATATTACCATGCATGAAACGTCAAGTGTGAGTGAATTAGGAACACATTGTTTCCGTGACGGTCGTATGTCTTAGGTCCAACAAGCGTGTTCTCATTAGAAATTAATCGATACAACACACCGTAATCTTATTTTCAATTCATTTGCATTAGATTAATACATTCAGAGCTAAGGTCAACAGCGATGACGCCACCCTCGTTGGTAAAGGTACATAGTGCAGTCAGTTTTATCAAAAGTATTCATGCTAGGAAAAATTCTCCCCCCCCCCTCCTACCACATCTTCAAATAGTGACGTGTAAATATTAGCATTCTTCATATTATTCACTTCACGTTCTTCATTTGTCAATCACATGATGGTACGCAGATCATGCATTTAGTTAATATTAAACGTCGTCACATACTTATCTGAATAATAATGCTTGCAAAATATGTCCAAGGTCCAAGTAATTTTAATCACAAAGGCGACACAATTTAGTAAGGAGCTGTTTCTTTGTAAATCAGTGTTAGTACTTACTCACTGTGATGGCATGTGAGTGTAACAAACTGCGTCATTGCGTCGATGTACTGAACGATTTGGACGAGTTGTTGGCACCCCTGCTTCGTATTCGGTAGGTCCCGGTTTCAAATCTCGGCCGGGAAATCGACGGGCTTCACTGAGGTTTTCGTAGTTTTTCTCAGTCTCTTTAAGCAAATTTAGAGGCTGTGTCTTAAATTAAGCCACGACTGCCTATTTTCAAAATGCTTCTTAATTCGTTTTTTTATTAATAACTACCACAGATTTGCTCGACTTGTATGCAACTCAAATATTCATTACCGTGTTTACGAGAACCCGCCATTTGACCCGGTCCTGAGCCAGATAAATCCAGTTTGTCACATCTTTAAAATTTATTTTATCCTTCTACGACGAATTGTGATCTCTTCAAGTTTTCTGAGTAAAATCTGTTTCTCATCACTTCTATGCGTGCTTTATGCCTCACCCATTTAATCCCACCTAAAAAGTGTACAGTTTATAATATATTCCTATCCGATTCCTTTAGGCTACTTCACGGATGGAAGTACTGCTGTCGTCATAAGAATCAACAACACGGATTTTAATTATCGTCTTAGCCGTTCCTAGCTTCTACTAGGCCCACTCTTTGTGAGGTATAACGTTGTCACGGCAATGAAGCTGTGTGGGCTTCTTTTTAGATAGAAACTATTTAGAGGAACATAATGCCTCCATCTTCAGTTTATACTTATAGAGGGCTTCGAAATTCAAATACTCAAAAGGGTGATATCTTTCGGTTTTTATAAAAATTTTGCCAAGATTAGTAACTAGTAGCTTTCTAATGTAATTTATATCCTGCATTATGGATTTAGTTGGTTGATTGGCTGAAGGAAGTTGAAAGATTAGTGACTTCAGAATGCCCAGCCCATGTTTTGTTTTGAGATGATATCACCAATGCTCTTGTAGAGTCAAATGGTGTAGTTGGAAAACAAATGCAGACGATTTCCGTTTGATTAAGTCCAGTTCAGTGTGAGGTCTTCTGTTTGGTTTATAATTTTGTCGTGCAAAGTTTAACAGACCGAATTTGTATCTCTGCTTCTACGCAGTATTTACACTTACTTGGGTCTAAACATCGTGAAGAAATTGTAGCTTCTTTACCGACTGAGAGATCTTTGTAGATACTGTCTCCACTTCTTGAGTGGTGTTAAGAACAATTTAGATTCCATGTCCAGTAGCGCCATGTTTTCTCACTTCGGTTCCAGCCCGTGTATAATCGATGAATGACGAAGGGAGTTTACACACGCACAGTTCGTTTTGCGTGATTTTATGCTTTTACAGTTCAGTTGTATAGATCTACAAGATTAGTTGTTTAAATAATAAATTTTGTAAGAGCTTGTTAGTTAAGTTTTTATAGAGCACGAAGACAGTCAAAGATATTATATTAAGAACGGAATTTCGACGGCTTGTGCGTTGTTTATAAAACTGAAATTAGATTTAACAATTAGTTGAAACACATCATTATCATCTTGTACAGGAAAAAAAAGGTTTCATCAAGATTTTGGCCGTGTGCAGCAGGTAAACTACACTTTTTTACCTCTCAGTTTTTATTATTTTGCCTTCTATTACCAGTGTTCGTGACCGCCCGGAGGATGGAAGTTTGCGTGTGGCCAGTTACAAGGAAAACTAGCCTAATTTCTCGACAGGATATGTTTGCTACTGGGCTTTTAGAAGACCAGTTGGTGTCTCATTATTGTTTGATGATAAGTTACCACAGTCTGCTGGATCGCTCTGTCTGTACAAAGTTACCACAGTCTACTAGATACTCTGTACCTCTTCAGTAAGAGGTATCTTGTCACTATATATTACGTTTGTAAGTGGCATTGAAATCAGTGTTAGAATTTTTCTTGCTTGAAGTCATGCATGCGGTGTTAGCTGGCATTATCATTATAATTATTATTAGTTATCCTACTTGCATTGACAGAGAGCCTCAAACGATGGATCCACTGTGCTAAGAGATCAATAGTATGTACAGCTGTTTGATTTGCCATCACTGCATCTGTTCAAAACCGGACAACATAAAAGACACGATGCGGACTTGAAAAATGTTGTACAATCTTATTGCTGCATGTCTTTCTCGTTCATTCTTTCTAAATTATTTAACTATATGCTTTATGGGCGTGGTAGCTCAGTCGGTATGATGTGTGGCTGGGGTTCGTTTTCCGACAGGGACAGGGTTATTTCTTTTCCCACAACATCCATGTGTTGTCTGTGGGGTTCAATCAGCTTTCTGTCTCATGGATACCGGGTTTGTTTACTCTTGACTCTGACAATTATCCTTCATGGAATCGATGGATGTATGCATCCACTAATCCACACGTCTCTATCTTTGTCTCTTTCACCCCTTGCTACCCCTATGACTTTACTTTTATTCAGTAATCATCAGAATGACGAGCGGGCATTGCCTGGGAACCTTCTGACAGTAAGGAAATAAGATTCTTTTTCTCTCATTCTCCCCAAGGAAATATAGTGTCTGTCACTTACCCCCCGATTTCTGTCTGTTCTTCTACTCCCTTGCTATTTGTTCTTCCTGAATCTTTATCTCTTTTGTTTTAGAATGTTACTTGAGGCAGTTTCTTGTCTCGAAATAAAATCAGTATATGCAAGGTAAAAAATATTTATTATAAAGGATGTGGGTTCTGTACCAGGTGGGGGCAGTCATTTCTCTTTTGCCACACTTCCACTTTGGCAGAAAGTCTAGTCTCACGGGCACCCAAAACTCTTTCCACGGGGTTGAAACACTCTTGGGCTAAAAGTCGATGAGGTTTATTATGCGCGAGGTCTTACTGCAACGCCTTTAGACCTTGGTGTTCAGGATCGGAGGAGGATCTGGTGTTATTAAGACCTGCGAGTGGTGAACAGACAGACCGTGACTCTGACTTTCTCTTTCAGTCTAACAATGACGATGAACTGAGTGAGGCGGAGATGCCAGACGAGGACAGCGAAGACACTCTATCCAGACTTCCGGTGGAGGATGTGGGAGACCCGGAGGTCCTCGCCAGGCTCAAACAGCAGGTCTGTATCCATATCATGACTATCCACATGGACTTGTGTCGATTCCGAAATTTGTAGACGAACCACCCATTTTTTAAAAGTCTTTCAAAAATTCCTTAATTATTGTGAAAATTCGGATTTTTTAAAATGTTTACAGTTCTGTTCCTTCACTAGATAATTTAAATATCATGATATCCCATATTATGGAAGTGAACAAGAAGTTCTGGGAAGAATTTAATGACCCTACGTTGCTTCAGATCTTAACGCTTGAGAGTCGTCGAATCAAGGAGGATAGTGAGATGGGCGGAAGTGTAGCACGAACTGGGAGATGAGAAATGTATATAAAATTTGTATCAAGACATCTGAAGAAATAGACACTTTCAGAGACCTACGCATAAATGGGAGAACGCGATTAAAATACAAAAAGCTAGTGTAAGCCGGCTGGATTTCTCTTGCTCAGAATAAGATCTAGTTTTAAGCTTTTGTAAAGAGAGAAGTGGACCTTCGGGCATCGTAAAAGGGAAATCTCTTGAACAACCGAGTTTTTTGAGACTTAATTTATGGAAAGAACAGAATATCACGCGAGATTCAATATGTGTAACAGATTAATAATTACTTGCAGACGAAAATCGGACTCGGAAATTGTGTAAATAGTTAAGGCTGTTAATATTATTAATTCACCAAGATCAGCGAACTGGTACTTATTAAAATTGCATTTATTATGCGTTAAAGTAATTTTGAAATTGAACAAACACACGGAGGCACTTCCACATTAGAGAAGAATCGGCTTCAGAGGGATAATTTATTCTCTGCACGCGTTTCTGCGGTTTTGTATGAAGATTCGTTTGTGTGAACTTTAATATTTTAAACACGGTTGCAATGCTGATAGTCGGTATTCAGATTACAATTGCGGTTTCACGGCAGTGAAAATATCGATCGCGATTTTCTCGATTTGTTTCAGGAACGAGAGGAACGCGAGGAGATAGAACGGGAGCTGAAGGCCCACGCTCAGTCACAGTCACACCACCAGCCTCCATCCCCCCGCAAGAGCCCCCGGGAGCATGGTGTCACCCCATCGGCCAACCCCATGGTCCCACCTGCCTTTTCCTTGCCACTGTCCTTCCCTTTCCATCATCCGACGTCCGCGTTCATGCCGCCCATCAGCTCCGCCAACTCAGCACCGCCTCCCATAGTCGCCGCCACTCACACGTTCCCGCCGCCGCCGGCGGCAGCAGCTGCAGCAGTCGCCGCCCTGCAGAATTCCATCAACGCGGGGTCACCGCGTTCTTCCGAGTCGCCCTCACCGTCACAGCAACAGCAGACGTGGAGCTTCGAGGAGCAGTTCAAACAGGTGCGGCAGGCAAGTGACGTCCATTTTTTATCAACCTAGTTCACTAAGCGTCAGGCAATGAGTTTTATTGTCAGCGCAACCGTCAAGGGAACTTCCCGTGCTGTGGGTCGGCCTGACTTCACGGTATAATAGAAGTGACAGACTCCTTCGCTCGCAGTAAAACTCATTGTAGAATTAAAGTCTAATTAATACAAGTTAGGCTACACCTCCAAGTGATCAAAGTACACTAATACCGATCAGGAGAAGAGAGTTTTCAGTAAGCTAGCTGTTTCTCCATCTTTGGTAACACAATTGCTTAATTTGTTTACTGGTTAAATTATACAGAGTATATGCAAATACAGTTGACTGTAACGTCATGTATTAAGTCTAGAAACTATTTCTGTTAAATTTTCATAAGAACTATTTCGTTTTTGGATGTTGAAGCGTCGTATTAAAGCGTGTCTCTTGTCACCACGTCATAGCACGTCGTGTTCAGGAGGCTAACAAACTTTTTGTTGTTACGAAATGTTGGTATTATTTTTGAAAATGCGAAGAATAGATGTTTCTTCTTTAGAATCGTAAAACGTCACGAGGATATTCTGTTAGTGTTATTCCAATGATTGATTATCTGAAGTTTTGTGATAAGAGTGGATTCATTATATGGTTTCTATATTGGGCATTGTCTGTTGGCTGAAGTACAGGCTTAGTTTGTATTTAATTCACCTTCGTCTTCTTGGCATTCCACCCAGAATAATTAATCTTTATAATAAATGCGCACCAACCCTTTTAAATGCGAAACTGATCTAAATAGTATTTAAGAATTTAGCCCGTACCTCAAAGAAAGCATAACGGTTCATCGTTACAAATATCATGTGATTGACTTGTTTAAGGAAATAATCGTTATTTGTTCTGAGAATCATATGAAACCTATAAATACAATCTGTAGGCAAAATGCAGAGTTAGTGAATGTATAAAGCAGGTGGTACATATCGTTACCATCTTACTTTAAAGCGACAAAGTATAAGAAATAACAGGCTTAGTGTCATTGAGACTAAACATGAGGTCCTCTCTCCGGCTTGACTTTGCTTATGTGTTCATTAGCTTACTTTTGGTTACTTGTTAAGTACTATGCCACCATTAGTTTAAGCATTATGTGTACTTATTAACTAACGATCAAGCAACAGGATCTACTTCAGTTATCTAATTGAAGACAGATGTATTTTTCTTACATCAACTTTAATTCCCTAATACCTTTATTTCATGTACGTGATACAGGAGGCGAGGTATTTGTCCACCAGGCTACATGCAACATGTATTTTACAGATATATTAAGTGTTGTTTAATAATACACTTAGTGCATGTATCGTTATCTACTATACTACGTTGTAGTTTTGGTCATAATTTCTTCAAATGGATTACAACAAACAATTTGGACTTCGAGCAGACGCTACGTACATAGAATGTCCATATAAATTATATATACAAGTTTATTGAAAGGAGTAAGGACATTTTAATAAACTGAGCAATTAAGTACATCAGCATTGGGAGTTAGTGAATCCGCGAATATAAAATGACCACCGTTAGCTTCGTGGCATAGTTGACGGCGGTAAGCAACCGACTGGCATGAGACCACCGTAATTGCTGCTGGGGCTGTATGATGTTTCAAATGCTAATTCTCTGCTCTTTCTCTGTAGATCGATAGGAGACCGCCAGCCTCCGAAACGTCGCATTTATAATGAAATTCACCATTGAACATGCTTTTAAACAGTTGTTAAAAATTTAAGGCATTCACTTGACTATTTCGGTTTGGAAAACGTTTTACTCGTAGCTTTTTGTATGGCACGAAATGGAAGAATATTGTGTATTTATATTAATCGAATTCCGACAAAATATTACATATACTGATAGCTTTATTTACTGGTTCTATAGTTTGTCAAATCTTTTGTTAAATTTCGTAGCTAGAGGCCTTAGATTCTACGGAAGTGGCATTTATTCACAAAACACGAAAATATTTTAGAAAAATCAAAAGTTTCAGAATCTTGCCAAGGACAACATGCAGTCAAGATCTGCATAATTCCGTAATCTTCTCCCTCCAACAAAAAACAAATCTCATTAAATTGTGCCCGGTGACAGATTTTTGGTAAATTTCAAGGTATAATCTTGAAGGAAAATGGGAAGCTTTGAATATTTTATTGTAACTGAACTTGGATTTTGAATAAATATTTTGCATTTTGCACACAATAAAGCTTTTCGCATACATGTGCTTTGTTGCTTCTAAGACTTTGTGGTGAGTATAAAATAATAAATCATTGGAGAAATTGGCATGGGTCTGAGTTTCGACTTACCGCCAGAGTTCTTTAACCGACTCCATGGAGCAGAGTCCTTATAACAATTTAAATTCTCCGGCGTCCGTTATCTAACCGACAAATTATCCGACTTTTATAAAATTAAATATTAACAGGCCCTCATTCCCTAGTTATTTCACATGCGTTCTAGAACAATTCCTTCTACTACTACGCGCCGTAAGTGGCAACTTTAGTAAATTCTACGCGGCCCCATTTTGTGTGGGCTTATTTTATCCCTTTTCTCGCTTCATGTCATTTGCTTCCTTGAATTTTATCTGAACCGAAGCTCACACACATAATATTTAAGAATTCGGCCCTTTATTCAAAGATTATACAACATTTTACCATTGCAATGATCAACTGGTTAATCCTGTTTAAGGATATAAACGCTGTAAGCACGTACTACCGGTACACGTCATTACCACCGGCCCTTAAAGGGCAAAAGGAGAGAATTAACGATTTTTCAATAACTAAAATTTTTTAACGTAGAAAGTCTTAGCCTTCGGACTTAAAACTGCTTAAATACTCGGCGGTTTACATCGTGGCATTAATTTTATCATAAAGCATTGTCTTCAGCTGTCGCCTTTGTGAGTCGATGGCGGAATCCTATACGCGCCGCCGAGCGCCGTGGCAGCGGTCTCTGGTCTAAACTGCGGATAATTACAGTGACGTTCCCAATAAGCGTCACTCCACCCCACACTGCTGCATTAATTATGGCGTCATTTGCATGGAATAAGTGTAATGGAGACTGTTCTGTGTTGTGTGATAACTCTACCTAATGCACTCATAATATCTGATTCTAGGGAGAATTTGTGTGTGAATCTGTAGGCGTACATTTGTGAATTTTTTCGTTGTTATAAATCTTTTGATTGATTTTCTCCTTTCTTTCGTATTTCCTTTCTTTATGTCGCCTCCAATTTTCACAAATCGATAATATCTCGTCTGGTGAATCGTTTCCGTGACTCAGAACTTCCCTGATTTTGAACAGGACGTTGTTCGTTGTAGCTCTTTTAACTTTTAAGGCTCAGTGGTAACTATTATTACCTCTTGTTTTAAGAACCGCTTTCTCTATATTTTTCCCACGCAGTTTATTTGTGATTCTCACAATAAACAGCTGTTATTTCCTTAAAACGCATTAATTAATTGATATTTGTAACGGAGAACTGAATTTCTAAATGTTATTTAGATGAGCTTCAGATTGAGGCTAGGTTCGCAAAAGGCTATTAAAATCTGTTTTTGTGGGTGCAACTTAGACGCCATATTTCAGGTTTGCTCGGAATTTGTCAAGTTTTTGAAAAACAACGCACATCTCACTGAAACGTAAGCAAACTAAAATTAAAATAGCGCTTTTAAAGTTCATAAAGCTTCTAGAACACAATTGGAGTTAGTAGTTAATTAAATATTGAAAATTCTCCATCTTCACCGTTTTGTCATTTGTACTGATAGTTAAATAAAGTGTTTAATTAGTATATTGCTTATACATGAAGTATCTTAATTCGTAAATAAGTTGTTGAAGTGACCAAGCAACCCAGAAGACAGCCATCTTCAGTCTCACCGCCGTGAAAACCTCAAATCCGACAAGACAAGACAAGACAAACCGAACAGACATGTGTCCCTTGTACGTACTAAGAAAGGAAATGACCAGATGACATGTATCTTTTTATATAAAACTAACTTTGTATTGTGAACTCTAATTGAGACTTCAAGCGGTTCCAACCAGCACGGAGCATTTAATTTATGTCGCAAGTAAATAATAGGTTTAGGCATATAATTATCTGTTTTAAGTTTCTTGTGAGACGTTGAAAAGCAAATAATGTAACTTAACGTTGTATTGTGCATATAACCATTTATAAAACTACTATTTATTGCGTGTATAATATAAGAATTCTGTTTAGTATCCTGTATTTCAGGGATGAAGAAATCAGTGTCTACTAATGAGCCCTTTAAAAGAGTAGACTTTCTGGGGCCATCACGTAGGTGCGCAGAGTTATTAACCGAATACTTTTATTCTGTACTTAAGTTATAAATATGTTTTTATTTCCGTTAATTTTTTCGGAAGTTAACAGAAATGTGAATTTTACCGAAACACATTTCAACTCTTTTTATTTCAAACACAAAAAAGTGCACAAGTCGCTATTTGACGTACATTTGAAGTTCAGAATTTTTTACAATTGAGACATAAGGGACCTCGTAAAACATACGAGTAGAGGGCCGTACGCGGCCCGAGGGCTACGAATTTTACATTCCTTGTGCTTTTCTTACATTTAATTCCCCTGTGGTTTTGGCGACATTTCTTCTATGCTATAATTTTCTCCAAATTTAGTCTCTAGAAGAGGGAACTATGCATTACAGTTGTACATCGAAAAAATAATTCCAGTAGTACCATAACAAAATTTATATAAACTTACACAAAATTCTAGTAGTTTAATTAACATACGTCACTTATCATTAAATATTTTAACTACTTTTGAAAATACTAGTTTACGATGAACGACATCTGAAATGCTTACCAGGTCAAATGCCACTTATTATTGTGACTTGTTATTTTATCGCAAAATTTTTATTGTTACTTTGTGTTGTACAATTATAATAACAATAAATGTAGTATACTTTTGTGCGTAATTTTTACTAGTATGATAAGAAATTAGATGGCGCGGAAATAGAGTGATCCCTAGTGTCATGATGTTGAAACCTAATTTCATGAAAATAAATCATTTTTCTGAAAAACTGTCTGTACAAATCTGACGAGGACATGGACACATGATAATGAAATACGAGCATCTGTTTCTGTCGCCAACAGAGGAGATATTTAAATGAAAGTGAACCTCGTGGAAAACGACGTGGTATGGTTGATTATAAAACGTTTTTAGTAATACTGTAGATGGCATAATGCTACCATTTGGAAATTTTTTAAAAGTACTGCTATTGTGGGTTACGAAGAAGTTTTATTTGTTCTAAGTTAATAGGGATGATGAAGGAATAAAGTAGAAATGAGATAAGGCACGAAAGGCACAAAGAAAATAAAGAAATAGGATAGGGGATGGAAACACGAAATAAATAATTTCCCGTTTCATTTTAACGGGATTTTTCTTCTAGTGTTTCTATAAAATAAGAAAAGTATGCCTCGTACAAGGTACATCTACTTAGTTACATTTAATAGAATTTAATATAACTACAAATTAGTTACTACATGGTAGGATTATCAATAATTAAACAAAATAGGTGTATATATTTCTGATGAAATTACTTCAATTTTTAATAATTTAACGACCAAGTTTGTAACAAGGTGTCGAGTGAGAAATGAGAGGATCTTTAAGAAACTTTTGTATCTTATTTAAGGAACTGCCCTGTAATTTATCTCCTGAGTTAGGGAAACCTGAATACCCGATTTCCCAGTCGAGATTACGTCCCAAATATGAAGCACACATTTTAACAATTCTACGTAGACGTTCGGTGATTATTCGATATTGTTTTAACTCTTTAAATCCCGACTTTAACTATACGTACCACATAATTTAATTAATGGATTTCGTGTGATTCTCAGAATAAACAGTGATTGCTTATTTAAATAGCTTTAATTTGTTGATCTATGTAATGGCGAGTTGTGTTTTCTTTGCGGTACGGGCTGAATTTGTAATATTTTGTTCCAGCTGAAATAAATGAATGGCGTTGATTAATTAACTGATTAGCACTCTGGCAGGGAATGCTAGACGCAGTGTTAAGTAATAATCTAAGGTTATTCCAGACGTTTTGTGCTACTACAGCATGCAAGTAACGAGAATATTTCTCATAGCATACACTAGCTAGTTTACTTTTCATTGTGTAAACAACTTTACAACTGAAAGAAGGGGTGTTTTACGACAATTCTACAAAGTGCGTCATTAAAAGCTTTATGACATCAATATGGCTATCATACCACCACTCCTAAGACGACGCTACAATGTTTTTAATTTTTTAGCCTACATTTCTTATACAGAAACACAGACTTACGGTATCTTCATGTTCATAGCCTTATTCTCCACAGTAACTTTGGAATCTTTTAACGGATATGCTTGTAAATTCGTGTGAACGTAATGCCTTAAAAAACCTAGTGGTAACTATAGGTACTACCTGTTTTAATAATTATTAACTTTGCACTTCGTCTATAGTTTGTATTTGTGGATTCTTTGTTATTGTCAGAATAAATAGCGATTATTTTCCTAATTGGCGTTAATGGAAAAACAATGATTTTTAGGTAACTAGTGAACATGTAAATGTCATTTAGGAATTTTTTGAGTTGAAGGGGCTGTGGATCGAAATGTCTACAACCCGAAAACATTATTCGTCTGGTTTCGTTATTTTATAAGGAAACATAAATGTTGGTATTATAGTGTCCACCGTTCATCCATATGTCTGATAACTTTTGAAAGAGTCGGCAGGTTTTCATGAAACTTCGTATGAATGTTACTAGATCAGAATCAAAATATTCACTCACCAAAATGCTATAGTGTCATTTCTTGTGTGTGTCCAAAGTTTTAAGTTTTGAACCATACATCATAACCCATTTTTATGCTTTTAATTTGTCTGTTGTAAGAACATAACTATTGAACTACTGGAACAGGACACGTGTTATCTTGTATGTTTTATAACGGCCTTTTATTTATCAACAGTGATTAAAGTTCTACCTCGAGCAAAGAACACCTTGTGGTCCATTACCATATCTGTCTGTCTGTCGCGTTATTCGCGGTGGTACTGAACCTCCATTACCGGGAGTCATTGTTCCTCCGAGGGTAATCACGTGTTGCTGGGGCTATTGTTCTTCGGGTTACTCAACCTACATGACCGGGGTCAGTTTTCCTGCAGGGGTTCTCAACATACATATTTGTTCCTTTCGAGGTTCTCAACCTGAATACCCTGGGATGATATTATTGCTAGAATAGACTCAACAGTGGCCTCGGATTATAATATGCTTGTAAATTCGTGTGAACGTAATGCCTTAAAAAACCTAGTGGTAACTATAGGTACTACCTGTTTTAATAATTATTAACTTTGCACTTCGTCTATAGTTTGTATTTGTGGATTCTTTGTTATTGTCAGAATAAATAGCGATTATTTTCCTAATTGGCGTTAATGGAAAAACAATGATTTTTAGGTAACTAGTGAACATGTAAATGTCATTTAGGAATTTTTTGAGTTGAAGGGGCTGTGGATCGAAATGTCTACAACCCGAAAACATTATTCGTCTGGTTTCGTTATTTTATAAGGAAACATAAATGTTGGTATTATAGTGTCCACCGTTCATCCATATGTCTGATAACTTTTGAAAGAGTCGGCAGGTTTTCATGAAACTTCGTATGAATGTTACTAGATCAGAATCAAAATATTCACTCACCAAAATGCTATAGTGTCATTTCTTGTGTGTGTCCAAAGTTTTAAGTTTTGAACCATACATCATAACCCATTTTTATGCTTTTAATTTGTCTGTTGTAAGAACATAACTATTGAACTACTGGAACAGGACACGTGTTATCTTGTATGTTTTATAACGGCCTTTTATTTATCAACAGTGATTAAAGTTCTACCTCGAGCAAAGAACACCTTGTGGTCCATTACCATATCTGTCTGTCTGTCGCGTTATTCGCGGTGGTACTGAACCTCCATTACCGGGAGTCATTGTTCCTCCGAGGGTAATCACGTGTTGCTGGGGCTATTGTTCTTCGGGTTACTCAACCTACATGACCGGGGTCAGTTTTCCTGCAGGGGTTCTCAACATACATATTTGTTCCTTTCGAGGTTCTCAACCTGAATACCCTGGGATGATATTATTGCTAGAATAGACTCAACAGTGGCCTCGGATTATATCAGTGCAACAGTGACCTACGTGAAAAACAGTGGTATTCAACCTGGGGTACGCAAAGACATCTTAGGGGGTACGTGAAATTTAAAAAGAATTATGACAAACATTGAATAATAAGGGCCAGATTGAATACATTATTTTTGATGTAATTTATTTAATTTATTTTAGATGTAGATTATATGTTATGTATAACTTGAATTATAAACCAACAACTTTGGGGATACAAAGCTGAAGAGAAATTATATCTGGGGGTACGCGAACAAAAAAGATTGAACACCACTTGTCTAAAGAATACATTTGGAATGTCAGTGTAATCCAGATAGTGCACCTTGCTGATTTTCGTTACTATGGTGTAGCGCTGTTAAGGGATTTTAGACCTTGTGGGGTTATGTTGTTATTCTTAAATTAAAACCTTTGCCATGGTAACTTTCTTACGGCTTGCATAACTAACGATGAAACCACTGCTTCGCACGTCGGACTGTTAGCTTCCATAACTCACAGTTCTTTCAGTAGGCGTGTGTGTAATTCTTGGTTGTCATTGTCACACGCGAAAGTTTATTAATTTCCGGAGGTAAAACATAGAATTCTGCAAACATTCGATCAGTACCCAATTCAATTTTACTTTTAAATAATGGTAGTTGGCCGCTGGTTGTACTAGTAAGCCTATATAATCGTAAGACTGCCAACATAAATAAGCAATTTCAACATTTCAGTACAATTTATTTCAAGATACCCTGGTGATGAACAAGAGCTTTCGTCATTATGCAACCAAATTGTTTATTCATCCTTTATATTCTGTGAAGCTTGTGGGAATATTAGCACAATAAAATACCATTTTATTGTATTGTTGGGCCGTTATGTATACCTATATTATTTTCGTAGACAGTGTTTTGTTAAGTAAATTATATAAATTATCTGTGTAAATAGAATTACCGATATGCTCTGTGTTTCCTGTTAAAAGTGCCGTAGCTGTAGGCTGACACTCGCTTCGAAGTTGCCATCAGCTGGCAAGCGAACATCAAAACCTGCGTATCAGGCGCTGTGGTGGCATCATTGGTGGTAACCGAATGAGTTAGCACATTGTCTAACCAAACTCGGTAAATACCTGTGTTTCAGATTTCTAAGGCAGATGCGTCAAAGGAATTCTTCCCAAAGCATCCATTATAGCTCATTCCTACACTGAAATAAATAAAGAAATAAGCAAAATGTAGTAGACCTTATGAGTTAGCAGTGAAGTTTGGATCTTCATTGTCCAACAGGAAAACTATGGAATTGGACAATTAAGATGCGACGACTACAGGGAGTTTAAAAGGTGCAATTAATTTTAAGGGCGGGAGTTCGAAAGAATAGACATGGCCGCTTTGAACCGTACAGAAATGTCTGGAAGATCAGTAAAACATCTTTTTGACAAAATTCACATATCGGTTAATTTACGATGGCCTTGCCTAGCGCAAGAGGGGAATCAAGGTAGGAATAGTGGGGGAAAGTGTAACACCGAGCTCTAATATCAGTGGCAAAAGGAGGGCTAATGGCTGAGTAGCTACAGATCTGATGGAGTACATTAATCTTTTGTTGTGGGATTTGAGGTTTTCACGGCGATGAGTCTGAATATGGTTGTCTTCTGGGGTGTTGCGACGTGTAGTCTGGTAGAAGTTTACCAAAGTTTCCCACGTCCTTGCTGCCTCCATCATCAGGGCTATGGTGGAGGCAGCAAGGATATCTGAAACGTCTTTGTGTTTCAATGATATTTTCCTTTAGACGTTTTGTTTTGCGTTTATATGAAAATTTCTTTTATACACTGTGGACTTCGTTGATTAAGCCGGATCTTTAGTATAAATTAATGATTAATTTCCGTTAAATGTGCATTTTATAAACAAAGAAATAAATAAATAGGCGTTTTGAGTTTTTCGACTGTGTCATTTTAAATTTTGGAGTATTTCCAGGCACAACGTTATGTACTTCATAGCCTT
>NW_019059652.1:574363-590256 GCF_000696155.1 Zootermopsis nevadensis | reverse complement strand
CGATGTCTCCAGACTGCTTTGCGTTTTCCTCTCGTATGATTCCATTAAAATACTAATATTTGTTTGTCCTCGGTCTCTCTAGAGTGTTTTAATAAGAGGCGAAGCAGTGGAGGGGTACCAACTGTAAGGCACGTTTTTATAGCCTACTCTCACTGTTAATTTACATAATGGAGTCTCGTTAGTGTCTTGTTTTTCCTACTAGCTTATTCCTTAAACGATACTTCGATTAAATGTTGTAACAAATGGCGTAAGAACAGATTACTTTATATTTTTACTTCGCCTCCATAAATTCTGCGGACTGCCACTACTGAGTCGGTAAATTGACTCTCTGCTGTCTGGACAATCTGATTCGATTCTCGGCAGAGGATTTATCTCTTTTCTGCTACAGCGTCCTTGCTGGGTTTGAGGTCAATAGCAGCTCCTTCCTTGGGGTTATATCGGCTGGAGCATGAAGCTGATCACGATTCTCCGTTTAATGCTGAGGAGAAGAGGCTATAATACAATAAACCCCAGTATAGAATTGTCGGAGTTGGTACTGAGAAATTTACGAAGTCGGAAAGTCTGAAACAAGTGCTCCGAGTATATGCTTCTACCATGTCTGAAGTAAAAAAAATGTTGGTTATTTAGAATATTTTTGTAAGTTGTGTTTAGTGACGTAGTGAACACCAATGGCGGGTGGCTGAGATCCGGTTTCGAATCCCGCTCGGAACTTGGGTCATATTCTATGAAAGACGTGTTTATGAAAGGCTTTCTTACGTGTCTTTGAATGAAAATGTGGAATAAGGCACGCGTCTTGTGGGACAGTAGCGTCACGATGACAAATAAAGGAGTGGCGGACAAAGGAGAATGTAGAGAATAAGATGATGAAAGAACGAAAACCTGGAGGTGGAGTAGAAGAATAAAGGATGAACATCTAAATGAAAAGAAGAAATCATTATGAATAAGTGAATAATGTGGAACAGAAGAAGATAAATAAGGATAAGAATACGGCGAGGAGCGGAAGAAGAAAACAAATAAGGAAATACTGGGAACGACCCGTTCTTCAAGTGCCTGAGCACTGCGAGTCCCAACTTTTCATTGGCTTGATCTGTAGACATTTTGGTAGGACTCCTTGGACGAGGGATCGGCCCGTTGCAAGGCCTCTACCTGTACACAGGACAACACATAGACAATCATCCATGGCTTGAGTGGGATTCGAACCCACGGTCCCAGCGACCAAGCGGCACAAGGCCCACGCCTCAGACCGCGCGGCCACTGCGGACCCCAGAAGGAAATACAGTAAGTTATATTTTTTCTTTGTTGTTTGCCACTTCTGTGAGTCCGTCATAGAATTTCTGATAATTGCAATCGAATGACTCAGTCATTGTCAGCTGAACGGTGTCCGCCATTTGCCTCGCTACACACGCAGACAGAAAGATTCTGTTGTATGGCGCTATTTAATAAATGAAATCAATCATTCCATAGTTATTTAACAACTTCTAATGTATAGAATTTTATTCGTGAGGATTCCCTGCACGCAAACATTAAAATCCAAAATCTGACTTCGAACCACGGACTTTAATTTCCGAAACTAGTTTGTACGGCGTGATTACCCGGGTCAGTACTAGTAACCTAAATATCGGTTTGAGGTCCGTCTTGAATATCGGTTAAGAGCGTCATTGCGTGATTTCGCTGTCAAGTACAGTTGTATGCCCCTGGCGGACCCATCCACCCGCACCACTTCCACACATCTGAATTTAATTATACTATTCGTGTGGATTCTGTGGCTCATGTTGCATCCTCCAATTCCATTTCTAAGAAGTGTTAACCAGAAGTGAAATTTAACAAGAGCTAGGTGTTCTTCAATTCCGATTGCTGGTATAAAAATTACAGTAACAACATTGCAACAGACCTTGTATGCCTCATTGTTGTCGAAGTTGATCTGATAGATGCTGAAGGCTACACAGTCTACGCTAGTCTGCAAGGAGAAAGAAGTTATTTCTCCTTTTAATTCCTAATGTGTCTGAAAATAGTTCAAATAAAAGGTATAAATTAATATTATCAGCTTTTTAAGACTCTTAACCGTATTTATCCTTCGTTATCGGCTCGCGAATCGCCATGTTGTAAATGAGGCTAGCTTATGAAATCTCCAGGGAAATTTATTAAAAATGATTCGAACCTCAGATTTGTAAACACGTGCTTATTAGCCTATTGCTCAATTTTTATTAACAAATTTGTTTACAGTGATTATTATTATGATTATTACGGCCTACTTAGGTTTAGAAGCTAAAAAAGTATCATTTTATTATGACTGTTTCTTCTTAACACTTTAACATAAAAATAATATTCAAGAATTGAGTTCGTACCGCAAAGAAAACACCACCATTACAAAGACCAACTAATTAATGCTGTTTAGAGGAATAATTCCGGTTTATTCTGATAATCGTATACAACTAATAAGTACAGTATTGTAAAATACAGAGTTACTGAGTATTAAAGTATTTAGATATATATTTAATGGTATTTATTCTGAGAATCCAAATAAATACACTCTGTGGACAAAATGCAGTTACCGAATGCTGAAGCAAGTGTTATACATAGTTGCTGCTTTGCGTTAAAGGGTGTAAGTCTTTCTTACCTCCCTTTCTAGCAAACAAAAGTTTGCAGATTTATTCTAAATTAAACAATAGATAAATTACGCTCGTACATTCTTTTCTACGGTAACATCAAATTCAATTTTTCTTCATCATATCAGAACATTCAGACACACGCCATGTTAATAAACATGTAGCTAGCTTTCGTGTGTTTTTCCTCTCTGTCTCTGACGACTAGGTACACACAGATATTGACAGGCCCTCAAAACGACCATGAAGCCTTACGATAGATGTCAGATGTTTAGGTCATATAATGCAAGTGTGTGAACACAGCGAAGGGGGGTTTATTCAAACGCGGGCTGGGCTGGTTACTGGGTCGATTGTGGGTGTATATTTTTACAGAGTTCAATTCATAACATGTCACTCCTCTTTCTTTTGACTCGTGCTTTTTTTTTATTTAGTGTTTCAGGAGTCCGCGTGTTTCCGAACGTCATTTTTTGTTGTCTTTTGTTGAAAGAAAGGACTAAAGGAACAAACTTGTATTCAGAAATCTTTACGTCTCTCTGCCCCACTATCTGTCTTTTTTTATTTTAAATGTGTGATCATATGCATATGTGAATCTATTATGGTATCTTTATGAATACATGACATATCTTATGTTTATGTATGTCTTAGGAGTGTATGTGTGCAGCTATGGAAATCACTTGAGCATATGCATCACCTGGGGTCAATAAGACCTCATGGGGTAGATACGTTTGTGTTTGGAACTCTACAGTAATTATTATTCTCTCTATTCAAAGGCAAAACGTTTTAGACTTTATGATTATCTGTGCTTTATTCTCAAGAAGGTGAATGCTGTTTGAATCTATGGTCTCAGGGCACTGTGGTCAAAGTATCACATCTTTAGTCTGAAAATAAACGAGTAGGAGTTTGGGATGATTTTCAAACTGTATTCCTCGAAACGCGGATGGTTTTATAAACTGATCTGTATGAAATATTACGATCTGCGCTTGTTGTGGGGCGGATTTAATTTTCAGTTGGTATTCGGATCTAGTTACATCCATAAGCCATTAGTTATGTCCAGGGGGTAACAGGGACTCTTTCGTTAGGACTAAAGCGGTCGGAACGCGAATCTCTGAGAAGTCTGAAGAGACTGGAACTCGCTGAATTCCTTCATGACGTGAAGTCGAGGCACAGACGTGACTTTGCTGTTTAAACCTCGCTTGTAGCTTAAGTTAAGTATGAGACCAGCATGTAGCCGAATGATGTGACCATGTGGTAGGAAGTTCTGGCTGCTGTACACATCCATAAAGGTAACGACTTGGTTTTTGAGTAAGGACCAAGCTATGAGGACGTTAGGTATAACTCCAGCTTACTCAACATCGGCACTAAATGGAGATTACCTATTCTTATATAAACTTTATGAAGGTAACAAGGAAAATAAATATTTGTCGAGTTTTATAAATTATTCCCACCGCGCGCTGTAGCGTAATTAAATCAAGGTTAAGATGGGTGAGGCACGTAGTACGCGTACAAAAATTTCTTGGAAAATGTCTTGCAAAAACACTTGGGTTACTTGAACGTAGATGGCAGTGTAATTATAAAATTGACGTAGAGTTTGAGGTGAATTGAGTAAATAGTGTGTTTTGGTGTTATGTCTGTTGGATCTTTGGGCTGTTATTTGGCTAAATCCAAAAGAGTGAAAGCAGAAATCTTTGGAAGAAGAGATTACGCATGAGGGAGTGAGAAGGCATGACTGTCGCCGTTGCCTGCTTGCCCGAGTGCTCCTTCTGTGCCTGACCTATACCAATAACGACACTGTTTCCTGTTCACTGCAGTAGCTTTCGCTTGAAACGTTCTGACAGCTACGTAATCTTCATTGAAAATGCTGGAAGTTATTTCACTGATGAAGACTTTAAAAACAGAAAGTTTATCTATGCGATTCGCAGTATTTTGCACTTAGATTGAGCCCTTACCTACACGTACGTTCAAAATTTTAATCTATCGTTTAGCCAAGATATTTACCGAATTTTATGGAAAACGAAAGTTTATTACTATGTTCACAAGGACCCCTCATTCGTCCCTATCCGCAGATGAAACTAATTCACACCGTATTTCCTGAAGATACGTTTTAATATTATCATGTATTCGGTGGTGAGGTCCTTCAAGTCGCTTTTCCCCTCCGCAGGCTTTCTGAAGTAATTTTTTGTAAGTATATATTCGACATCAGTTGTAATATTATATTTTCATCTACCGCAAGGACAAGTGTGTATTAAGGTTTACTTTGGCTGTACGATTTGTTGGACGATTTGGATAAAATTTGGAAACGGGAGTTTGTACGAAAAGTTTTCTTAATTTAATGTTTCCGTATTGGTACACTGCAACATTTTTTGTCAAATTTCTAAAAGGTTATTTATTCTAAAAGAATGACGGCTCAAATGATATGTAGATTTTACCTGTGATTTTATATATGCTATAATATTTTATATTATTATTATTTAAACATGTACAGGCAGACTCAGTTCATAATTCATTGCAGTGAGTATAATTTATTAATTATCTTTGTTGTCTGCATTGAATGAACATTGCTGAATTATTCAGTAGTGTATGTGAAATCTGAGTTATTGCATTATTAGTCTTTCCTATAAATTGAGGTGGGAAATAAGAATTTGTAGTAGTCTTACATTAACCAGGAACCAAGATATAAATAGTCAATATATTTTTCTCCCACACGGAACTCTACGTGTTTTGACAAACCATGTTTCTATATCAGGCTTCTAAATTTACGTGTATAACTCTCCAATATCCACAACAAATAAGATATTTTTAAAAAATCTAAACAAACAAACGAATGAAATAAATCCTTCTTTCTGCTCTTTGCACTAACATGTTTCTTCATACCTAAATAACAAGGATACGTGTTTTCCCAGAAATGGAATGAGCATACGATGTATTATGAAATTGTTCTCTTTGGCCGAATAAGGATATGAAATTCCTAAAGGTAAATTATACGTGGCGCGTGTGAAAAGGAATCGGTTTGTTGCTGACAAACGTATGTGAATTATTATAAATACGAAGCAGAAAATATTAACGATTGACATAATATGATAAAGTATAAAATGATGATATAGTAGGAAGTGATGAAATTAAAATTAAGATCGCGTAGCCGATAATAAACATGGGAAGTGACGAACATCTTAACAAACAAGCATCAATACAGGCCGATGTGATGGTAGAACAGGGCTATCACACATATAAACATTTGTAAAAGTATTATAAAGCTTTTTAATTCAAAATGTCGTTGTCACACCTGTTGAAATGCGTTAACTTGTCCACTGTATCACTTATATTAATTCGTTGTAATATTGTGTACCTTAGAACTTGTACGTTTTATTATGAATGGTCCTCCGTGTAATGTATGTATGTGTGTCGCGTAAATATTGGGCCGTATAAAAATAAGAAATATATAAAGTGGGAAGAGTTGTTTAGAAATCCATTTTAATAGTATTTAATCGTTTACGTATGTCTCAATAACAATTCTAGATGAACGGTATAAATTGTGAAAATATTTATGATTCAATTTTCGCATTTTTGCTGTTGAACATCAGGTACCAGTGTGGTTTCGCTGTTTGTTACTCTCATCATGACAACCGTGTTTCACATTGGCAAGGAACAGAACATGTACTATATATCTAGCAACTCCACTTTGGTTTGTCGCTGCCAGTCGCCTGTCTCTCTGCGTTACTAAGACGTGTCCAGGTTACTTTCTGAAGCACAGTCCATATGTCAGTCATATTCCGAGAACGCTGACTGCAATGTCAGTGACATGACATGCAGAGTGGTCATTGTTATTGGGATGCCTTTCACTGCAAACCCATTCAAATGTCTTGATACGTGCGTCTTCATTTCAGTCTAAAAAGAAAGTACGAGTTTGTCTGGGATCTTCGCCCCCAGTAGACCAAGAGTGTAGTCACATTAAAATATTGCTAGTCTCGTTACGAGTGTATAACTCGAGCCAAATAAATCGACCGATCGTCTTTACGAGAGAAAGTTTAACTCTAAGGATTGAGAGACAGGTGACATTATTATAGTGAAACTGGGAAGGTCTAAACTTATACATTTGTCACATAGTCTGTCTCCTGTGTGAATTGGGAACATCGCTTTACCTTTGAAGTCTGAAGTTAGTCAAAATATTACTTTAGAATTCAGAACACACAACATTTCACCAATACAAATATCAGCTGGTGAACGCTGTTTATTCTGAGGGTCATATGAAACAGACAAATGCACTGTGTAGGCACAACGTAGAATTATTAGTTGTTAAGTCAATGATACATACACTTACCACAAGGCTTTAAAAGGTCAAACGTATTATATGTGCTACCAAATTTCCGCAAAATCTATCTGAATTTGACAACCGCGCATGGTGACCAGGGAATGGCACATCGACTCTAACAGAACATGCCACCACAACGGCCCAACAGATGAGGACATCCCAGGCTACTGGACAGATGAGTGGGCAATGTTAACAGCACAGTGGCTACGAGTAGACTGACGATGTAGTAACAATGTTGATGGAAGAGAGGGGGATATGGAGAGTGCGGGACTTTTCAATTTTGATGTTCTGCGTCATGGCAGATTTATTTGACACACAATCTATGTAATGGGTTGTCTTCCTCGAACTTAGAAGTTGTTAGCTTTAATGGTGTCATTGCGAGGTGTACCGTACATGTCTCAGAAAATCAGCAAACGAGAGTGACTGAAGTGTATCGTGTTTTTTCTCAGCCCTGTTCAAGCAAATGCTATTATAGTACCTAGACCACTTACTTTAACACCTATTTTAATTCATTATCAATATCTGCTCTCTCTTTTGGCATTATATGCCTTATAAAGATAAGATAGTGGCGGTTATAAAACAAATAAATAAATATATAAATTAGGAGACAAACTGTTAGCACGTCCCCTAAATAAGACCTTGCCTGTTGCTAACTTGGGTTAGGTTAACCTTTCCCTTCAGAGAGACATTCGGAATTTTGATCACCGGAAATGGGGTTGTCTGTATCGTGTATGAAAGATTTTATGTGGGCCATTTCACCCCTCCTCCAGATTGCGCTGATCTGTCACATGGAAGTAATGGTGGGAAGTGTGCGGGTTCGTAGGCAGCCCGGAACAGCTGACCGCGGCTGCAGCCTGCAAGCCATCAATCCAACTACAGCATCCCCTCGCTAACGTCAAAGTATCCCCAAACCTAATAATGACGTGGTACTTATTGCTGCATCAAGTATTAATGTTTCATCGCTTTGACTAGCGTAGCTTATCTTACTGTGATAACGACGTGACAATTATACAAAATTCTGATTACGTTACATTCTGTTACTCTGTGGACCATTGCGTCGGGATGTGAGTCTGAAGGTTTTATCTTGATTTCAAACGCGTTTTTACTCAGTAGTTCACAGTGTGTAGAAAAATCTATGATATCTTGTTAACAACAGTGCAACAGTGATATAGAGTGATAGAACATATTTTTACTGTAGTGTAGCGTTCAAGGTATAGACCTTTCTATTCGAATCTCATAGTTCTGTTCTACCACGTTAATTTTCTGAACTTACGAAATACCTAGTACCGGGGTTCGATCCCTGACGAGGGCAGGGGATGTCCCCCCCCTCCCCAAGCGCCTGCACGGCGTATATTAGGACAGCTTTACTTTACTTTACTTTACGAGAGCAAGAAAGTTTCTCTTCGCTGACACGCAGACGAGCCCACAGGTCCACCGAGTTTGTCCAGTGGGATAAAGCGGCCGGAGCGTGTAACTAACAACTTATTTCTTTCTATTTCTGAGGGTGATGGGTGTGAGCTATGCCAGGAACAAGCAACCGCCTGCCACTAATAAGAAGCAGGAAGCGATATAATAAAGTCTTTCTTCTAACAGAGCATTTAAATGAAATATTAAACTAAATTAATTATTTGGTTGTTTGAATGGGCATGGAATTCTTAATTAACCTCAGATGGTTTGGGACTAATAAAAGAACAGGACGGGAAAAGACCAGGGGGTGAGGTGCTCGCCAGCTGGGCGGATTCTCACCATGGCGAGGATCTATCCTGCTCGATTCGTCCCACAACGTATTGACAGAGAGGTGGAGGGCAGAGGCTTGGGGAGAAATGTTACCAGACTTAAAATTAACCCCCCCCTCCCATATACACACTGGTCGTGTCTAATGACCGTAGTTTCTCTATGCCATTGCGTGCATTCGGTATGATAAAGACATATATTTCCTGAAATCCCATCTGAGTAACTTGTTATAGTTTCTCAGATCCTGGTTGCTTAATCAGGGCCTGTTAATTTGTTTGCTGCGATGGGGAACACATTGCCGGTAATGCTGCTTTCTGCAGCGGAATCAAAATCTGCTAATCGATCGAAGATCAGTCTCCTGGGATATAGAGCCTCATTATCAGGAGGCTTTGATATTTTAGGCAGCAAGCATCCTTGAAACGTCGGTAAAATTTTGCCAGACTGCACGTGAAAAAATCCAAAAAGACGGTCATCTACACGTTTGTCGCCGTCACTACCTGAAATCTTACTGTTAATTGGTTGTTGTGATGGGAAATACATTCACGATGCTGAGGGTATCTGTAGATTTTTCAATAGCAATAAAGTTGTTCTTTGTATTTATTGGGGAGATTAGGTTGTTAATGTGGCTATTTGGATTTGTATAAAGAATTCAATCGCATGCTGTGGTCTGCAACAAAGTTTCACAAGACGTTTCGGTGCCTCAGAAAATGATAGTCTGAGAATTATGATTGCAGATATTAAATATGCCTATATAAGTAACCACAGTCTGTAAGCCATAAGTTAAATAACATATTTTATTCCATGGAGCAGAGTCTACGAAATAATAGTTACATAGTTGGTCAAGAAATTCACCGTTTTTTGTAGAAATCAACAGTTCTTTGCCATCTTGACGAGATTCCAATATCTGTCCTTATATTGGCTAGTTTTTATTAGTAGTAGTTAATTTTGTGTCCAAACAACGTCATATCGAAAATTTAAATCATTAAAAAGAATCGAACGATACAGGCATTCTTAGTTCAAATTATGATACGTACCTTGTGTACAGTTCCGTTGTTTAAACGTGGCCTCCGTAGAAGCTCTGCGCCATAGACTTGAAAGAATCAATTATCAGCTGCATGGAAATAAAGGGGTGTGTGGGGTAATTCAGCAGTAACTTAACTGTTACCACTGCCCCTTTGACTTCAACTCCCAGTATTTTCCCTCACGCGCTTCTCAGCGGCCACGTCAAAAAAATTGGACTGTACGATTACAGATGATAAGTTTAAGAAGACATCTGGATACATGACATGAAAGTTCATCAGGCCATACGGCCTGATATTTGACAGGAAGTTAATGATGGATGATATCATATTTCATATTTTCCAAAATTAATCGCTGAAATAAAACACGAAAGCGGTTTGAGCCAAATAAAACAATTCTTGAGATCTAACAGAATGATGCAGAGAGATTTAGGACAGGACACATTGAACTTATGTTGTGTTATTTCTTTTGTAACTGATATCTTCTGTTTTATGTTTGTTGTACCGGACGGGGGGTCAGAAAAGTTTTGCTCTTTATATTTCTTGCTTCCTGAACATTTTATATCAAATCTATTTCTGTTTGCACTTGACAGAACAATACGTATGGATCTAAACAGTGAGTGTTGTATTTTTATAAAGTCATGACGGCCGAGAATCCAAGAATAGCGTCAGATGTCATACAGTTATAACACAGACTTTACGAATAAGCTGCGCAAATTATTCTATCACTATTGGCACTGTCTTAGGGCTTCGGTTTGCATTTTGCTGGGTGACTTTAGCTTCTTTTAAATGTAATATTATGTTATTAAGCATTTAATATATATTTCATGCTGTATGTATAGCTAATGTAATCAACGTATGGGAATAATTAGAATTTCTGTACAGGTAAATGCTTTTCCATAGAGATCTGCACGTTAGGATGATTAAGTGAAATATGTTTTCGTATAAAAAATGCAGTAAATAGTCCTCCTGTAAAATGTAACAAGAAAATAGAATGATTTCCAAATAACTTGAAGTTATTGTAGGTCTGTACTCCATCATAAACACTACCCTCGTTGCATTCTTGCTACCACAGTCGTCACCGCCAGAACTTAATTTCAATGTTTTCCGCATCTCGCGAATGGCGCACTCGTAGAGTCAAGCTCGACGGACATAGGGTTTTATATAAGGAGGAGATATTTCTTTAGCACTTATTTCCGAAAAATAAGTTCGCTCGAAGGAATGAAGTAAAAGATTTTCGGACTGCGGTTAGATACACTTAATGGTAACTGTAAATTACTGAACCTGTAGCAATCCGTGAACCATCGCTTCAGAAACAGAGCTTAGGATTTTATTTAAAGTTACATTGCAGCTAAAGAAAATGTTTTGGCTTCAACCCTACAGCGGACAACACATTTCATTGGCCAGAAAACAGTGGAGTTCTGTGTGGCCTGGAATCCCTGGAATACTCGTATAAATGCTATACTAAAAACAGGTTCGAATATACACGAAGCTGCGGTTTTCAAGCAAAAGCTAAATTTAACCCCCCCCCCCCCCCCCCCCTCCCCCCTTCCCAGTGAAGAAGAGGTTCACAAAGTTAAGAAACAAAGACCAAGTTGAAACAGACGGGACCTATTGCAACAGCATCAGAAGCATCTTGCCTCGGAGGAAAATTTATTAATCACACAAAATGGCATTTACAGTTGGTTTTATGTGGTTTTGGGAAGAAGGAGAACAAGAAAAGGATGGAATTATTGCAGTTCTCAAAGAAGAGAGAAAGAGATAAGATGGATTTCACTGGTCGTTCATGCCTTCCTTCCTTCACCGCACAAGACACGAACAGCAATGCAGATGGCTGGCTGTGACGTCACACCCACAAAGCGACGGAATTAAACTCTTTGTTCTTTGTCGGGCGAACCGCGACGCGGTTGGTGCTGGGTCGGTCCGACATTTACACCAGAGTGAAGACACTCCCAGACAATTAGAAGCGGTTACATCCTAGATGAACCTGTGCAAAGGAATATTACTGCCAGAGTTCTCTAATCTTATTGTGGTACAACCAGAATGCAACTTACAAATTATTAACACTATGTATCCGATCCTAGTCTAAGTATTAATTAAGAATTCAGTCTGTACCGCAAAGAAAACACCACATTTCATTATTATAAAGATCAGCTGGTTGTTGCTGTTTATTTTTAGAATCATATGAAACAATTAAGACAGCGGGCATAATGCAGAGATATTGATTATTAAACCAGGTGGTAAATGTATTGACTTTAAATGATTTGGGGATAAATATTCTGTACACCAGGTGACTGCGAAATTCCGAAGAACGTATCAACGACTAGAAGCTAAGTCGTGTACTTCCGCTCCACTCGTAGGTCTGAAGCTATTATATTTGCATCAGAGAGCATAGTGAACGTTTATAGCCGTCACTGGAAGCCCCTTCTATTGCTCGTCCATAGGTTAGTGGCCGTTGGTCAGGAAGAGCCCCTACTTATCGGCGTGTAATTAGCATCTAATGGTACCCTTATGCACACGCTTGGCTGGTTTAACAGTCCGCCGCAACGTGTAATACGTTTTCCTTATTTTTATATTGAAACTAGTCAGGATTGAAATGTTGAAACCGTTAACACGAATCTTGGCGATTTACATTCATTTGACACTATTATGTAAATTCCCTTCTGGTCATTATCGCGTGTGATCTCGTAGATTTATACAAACGGGGACGAACCTTGCATCTGCTCCCGCTGTTCGGGGCGTGTTCCCTGCGTGACTGTCGCCGAACTTCATTTTTAAAGCAGGATTTGCATATGATTATCGGAAAACGTCGTTATGACGTGTTACATTTTGAAGTAATTGAATTTTCCGTTGGTTATCGTGTTACTTAACAACGCTGTGTCGACTACAGAGGTTATTTAATGACTTCTGATAACACAGATCATTAATTAACGATTCTGTGTAGGATTTGAGGTTTTCACGGCGGTGAGTCTGAAGTATATCGACGTTTCGGACGTTCTTGCTGCTTCCGTCATCAGAGTGATGAATAAGCCGTGGTATACTTTTACCAGACTACAAGGCGTAACAACCCAGAAGACAACAATCTTTATTTAACGATTCTGTTTCAACTGTTTCTTTGTGTAACGTCGAAAGATCTACTCTGTGAATGTGGGATGTGAAATTAAAAAAACTGTTGCTTGTTCTGAGATACTAGCCTAACTTTTGCCTGGGGGGACTGAGATAAACCACGAATAGCAAGTCATGATACGTCTGACCAGATAGAGTTTGGAACCGTGACCTCAAAAATACTAACCACTTAATTTTGACGTTAGGCGACAGCTCAAATCGGAGGGCAGTTACACGCTTTACATAAAATATATAGGTGATGTGTTGTATTAATTGTCAAATAATGGAATAGTCTTTCGTCCGTTCTTTCTTTGACGGCATTAAATCAATTATATGTTGTTAATGCGGTGATCTTAATGTATGGTCGAAATATCTCTAGCGAAAAAAGTATTTGGGAGACACGTGGAGCAGAGGATATTATTAAAACGAACCTTAAATACATATGGCATGGACAGGATTAATGTGGCTTAGGAGAGGGTTCACTGTCAGGCTAAGTGTGAAAGACGCGAGCAATAACGAAGTTTCGGGTTCAATAAAGAAATTGATAGGTTGTATACTTTATGGCACTGTAATAAGTTCGTTGGTCCCTGAGTGCTTCAGTGAATATTCTCTTGAGAAATTGATATAGCGTCGATTAATAGACCGCGTACGAATTGTTATTAACTGTGAATATATTTGGAAAGATTTCAGGTTCTCACAGCGAAGAATGCGAACCTGAATATCTTATGGTAAGTTGCGCATTGTAGTCTGGTAGAGGTTTACCGACGTTTCAGAGGTGCTTGCTGCGTCCATCATCAGGGCAATAGTAGAGGCATCAAGCATTTCCGAAACGTCGGCAAACTCTACCAGACTGCACTGCACAACAACTCAGAAAACAGCTATCTTCATGAATGTAATTGTCTGATATGAATTATGTGTTAACAAGGCACTTAACGTTAACAGGTTATATTTTATTTTACGTGAACTACAGAAAGAAACGTGTAACTTATTCCACGTTCTAATATGAAATAACCTTCAAACGAAAACGTACCACTAAATGTTATAACTGCTTGTGTAATTCATGATAACAGAACGTTAGATGTTAAATGCTTTGAAAATGCTGGTTTAAAAGCCTGAAGAGAAGAGAGAACTCGGAAGATCTAGATGTTGATGGGAGGACAATTTTAAAATGTATCTCAATAAAACAGGAAGGTGGAGGTATGGTCTGAATTTTTCTTGAACAGTAGTGGGCTCCGAATACGATAATAAACCACCCAGTTTCATAAAATGTGGCAATTTTTTTTTAGATCTGAGCAGCTTTCAAGTTATATAGAAGGTCTCTGTTCTATGGAGTTAGCTGGCAAGTTTATTCAACCGAATAGTTAGATTCTATCCTTCACTGGTTTATTGAAGTCCGTAACTTGGGGATATTAGCCGCCACGGTGGTCTAGCGGTCAGAACACTAGCCTTGTAATCCTGGGGTCACGGGTTCAATTCCCGGTGGTGCTCAGTAACTTGTGTTGGACAAGGCCGTGGTCTAGGCATATAATAATAATAATAATAATAATAATAATAATAATAATAATAATAATAACTTGGGGAACTACTTTAATATTATTCTTCCATTTACAAATAGGCAATGTTCTCGACTTTTCTACAAAATGTTGTGCATGCTTTTCCTAGTGCCACTTCTGTCTAGTAACAGAATATCTGCAACTATACTATAACTGCAAAGAAACCTTCACGACCTGGCAAGTTGTAAATAACTTCGCCTTTTTGAGATGCGTGTCTCACGATTGGCCGCCTTCTCCTTCATTTAATCACCTTAAACAGAATAATCGCGTGCCTAATAGAATGTTATCAGTTTCTTTGCTGTTTCATCTTTAAATAAATCAAATATTCCTCAACAGATGAAACATCATTGTCCTTATTGTTTACCATGAACGCCGTTAGAACTTCATCTGTTCTGTTAATTACTGCATGTGCTCTCACGTAACGATGTGTTAATTCTCACAATGGTCTAAGAGATGCTTTATGTCATGTGATGGGGCCATGAAAGAGAATCCGATGAAATATTAGGATCGATACTGATTAGTCCTGTTAGTTGAGAGTCGTTCCCTGCTGTAGGGTGCCTGATGATGGCTATATTTTGCAGGGAACTGCTTGTTCATTGCCGTGTGCGAGCTGTCCTTAGCAGATTTAACATCTGCAGCACAGTGATGAAATGCTCTGTACATCTGCTATGCGTTCTTTGTACCAGATAACGTATGGATGACTGTTTCTGTACAAGGTCCGCGTATTGTATTTCGTAAGATTACTTAAAACTTTAAAACCTAGTGGTAACTATGTTTACCATATACTTTAACAATCAGTAACTCTTAATCTTGTATTTATGTGCTTTGTATCATTCTCAGAACAAAAAAAGATTGTTTCCTTAAAACAGCATAAATCAGTTGATCTTCGTAATGATGAAATGTTGTGTTTCCTTTGCAGTACGGACTGAATATTTAATCCTAAAATGAGCTTTGACTTTACAGGGTTAATGTTATGTTGCACGCTGTGTTCTGAGTGGGAAAGGTTTTAGCTCTGTGCTTCGAGTTCAGAAAATCGCTGATTAAAATCTAGGTCGGAGGCTCCGTCCGTCCTGACAACCATAGTATCTCAAATTAGGTCATGGCCGCTTACTTCCATATTCTTTCTATGTTATTATTTATTAATCATGTAATCGTTCACGATATATAGTCTGACAAACTGATAGCGTCATTTAATAAATATAAATAAATAAAAGTGTTAATTCATAAGTTTATTACTATCGATTCGCAGAAATTCTATGGTGTGTGACCACGTGATTACTTAGTCTATTTTAACCATTATTTTAACTATTTTATTTTTAACTATTTTAACCCTTTAAAGCCCGGTAGTAATATATTTACCAGCTAACTTTGTGTTTTGCTCATGGAGTGTATTTATGTGGTTCTTATGATTCTCAGAATAAACATCGATTGTTTCCTAAATAGCATTAACCGTTTGAACCTTGTAATGGAGAATTGTTGTGTTTTCTTTGAGGTAAGGACTGAATTTTTAAATGTTATTCAGATGAACTTCGTGCTTCAAAGGGTTAATGAATGTGTCAGTGTAGCTCTTGGG
>NW_019059652.1:534083-574353 GCF_000696155.1 Zootermopsis nevadensis | reverse complement strand
TATGTTATAGGCTAGTCGGCTAGTCTACATTGGAATAACCTGTCATGATATTGAACCTCGTCTAGCATGATAAATTGTCGATTTCTGCAGCTATAGGCTGGAGGCAAGGAGGCAGAATGCCCAATTTCCCTCAACGCACTGACTGTAATGCCTCTTTTCCTCGCATGGAAAGCTTAATTAAACACAAGCAACTCATGATGTACTTCGACATGCTTTCGGTCAAGGGCAGTTTGGTCAGACATTAAACATTTAAACGTTTGTGATTCTTTGCATCCGCTTTGTGTATGTGCTAAATGCAATTATATTCGCTGTAGATTCATTTTTTCTTTGTTATTGTCCAGTTCTGTACATCAGAACAACGCACGTGTCCAAATTTATTTGTCCTCTGAAGGTTATTTGCATAGCGTTTTTGAAGGATTTGATAAAAAGAATTATATTTCAGATATACGAAATCGATTTAATACTTTGTAAAAACTGTAAACGATAATCGATGTATTAATTTTGTTTTAATCCAAAGCTCGTCAAAATAACCGTTAGTGAAACCAAACTCCTCAATTTGAAGAATAATTCCGATATCTAAAATAAGTATGATTTTAGATTTTTACACCGGTGAGTACGAAAAGCACTGTCTTCTGGGTTGAATCTTTGATGTCTAAAGTAGTTGATGGTGAAATGCCCTAGACTAGATTCGAACCAGTTATTCTATCTCTTGTTCGATCTGTAACATTGAGTATGGAACCATTAAGAAATTGAGTCTGCGCAGAACGGAATTTTGGTTTAATGTTCATTAAATGTTCTTTGTGTTGTCATTTTTATGTGATGTGTGGACGTTGACTATAAAATTTAACGAGTTGAAGTTGCCAGTTCATTATGGTGATGTTTTACCCGTTACAAGAAGGTGAATATTTGTGAAGAGAAAATACATTTTTTTTGTACACCACATTAATTTCGAGTTCTTCAGCGTTTAGATTATATCTCGAACTGTAATCGTAACTGGACTGACCGGTTCGATTAATCGTCTCCTTTAATTGATGATGAAATCTTTAGTTGATTCAACACATAAGAAACAACTGTGTTTGAAATTGTAATGAAACAGAGATACGATCTTCTGGTTCAGAGTTGATTAAAATTCAATTCTTTTATACTTGTATGGTTCAACATAACTTTTACCCCTCTGGAGGCGAAACTCATCTTAATAATATATACGATTTCAGTCCGTACCGCAAAGAAAACAACACTTCGCCATTACAAATATCAGCTGGTTAATGTTGTTTAAGGAAATGATATTTGTTTATCCCGAAAATCATATAACAAACCCGTAGGTAAAATGCAGAGTTACTGAAAGTTAGAGCAGGTAGTGCATATAGTTACCAGTGGGTTTTAAAGGTACTTAATACTTATATTTTCAGTGGAAATGTAGTGCCTTTAATGTGATGATAATGACCCACATATTGACAATAATAGTAATGTTTTTTTGTAATTTTATTAATGTATCCTTATTCTCAGCTGTGGTAGCTTAGTCTTTAGTGATTTTATATTTGCTAGGGGACATAGTTTCGATTCCTAGTGGGAACAGAATTTTGTCTTCCCTTCCGCGTGAGGTTCATCCAGCCTATCCTATGGGAACCACACAACTTTCCATTGTAGTAAATATTCTGGAACAGAATCTGCCTATCACCTCTTTTATTAATAATAACAGTAATAAGGTTTATTTTATAATTGGGGCGATCAAACAAGATTATGAGTGGAGTAAAATTAGAATTGAAACTTAACCTTGGTTTTAGTCGGTTCATCAGTCTGCACTTTTATTGCCACATATTATCACCCCTTAAGGTCGCCATGTTAGTATTAAATTTTATTAAGGCACGATATGTTTTGGTAGTTTTTTCCATGTAAAGTTTTGTAATTGAATTTTGAACGTCGCTAGTGTTGTTTTCAAGTCGCTATTTCGCGCGAATGTGATGTTTATAGAAAGGACGTTTTAGGCTTGTTTGCAACGGAAATACAGAAATGTAAGCATTGAGTCACATTTGTCTTTCCATCTGTCTTCGATTTTGATAACTCTAAAACTGCTGAATGGATTCTTATGAAATTTGATACTGTAGAGTTTAAAACAATTTTGGTACAGTCGAATTTTGATTAAGATTGGGCATCAATAACGGAAATTTTACATGAGGATGTTTCTGCTTTCTAATGAATCGGTGGAGAATCTCGAGGTTACTGTGGGGAACCATGGTCATTTCTTGTTCGGCTAATGTCACCTAAAATACACCTGCAGGGTCACAAAGGAAGAACAGGGCCTTTATGGCTGCCCATGTATTGTCATCGATTCGTTTTGAAATCTGAATTTACAGGTAGTATATCTTCTGAAGCAGTTTACTTGTTGCTTGTGTAGAGTTGTAAATCAATCGATGTTCTTACAAAACGCAAGAAAGAGAGGACAGTGAAGCTCCGCGATTGAAGAACAACATCTTATCGAAACGTCTTAAAAGAAAATCAAATAACTGAATGGAAGGTAAGAATTTCCCTGTCATTTTAACGATCCATCTCGACGCTAAAGCTGATTGTATGGATTATTAATGGTTGTTACAAACCAAGTAACTGTAATTGCTTCAAAACGCGTATTTTTACATTAATATGGGCAATGGGATACTAAAATTCTTTGATATTTTGTTTACGGTCCGAACTTTCGATTCGTCTGTGTTCTTGTGCCTTGTACTGAAGAGCTAGTTTAAGGGAACCACATTATCTATCCTGCTCAAATGCATTAATAATTTTGTGTGTGCGTTCTTAAGAAAAATTCGAAAATCACTTGTTAATTTCGTATGTGTCTGCCACTTTTCTCCAAGCATGTAACAACACCCTGTCTACATGATCCACTTGTATCGAACTAAGTATTACCGGATCTTATTATATTGTATTCGGATGGGTTAATTTTAAATTTACTTTTAAGACATTCGACAAATTTTAACGAAACTAGATATATGTAGACATATACTGTGTTACTGCTTTCCTCTATGGATTAGAGTCCTTCTTGAGAAGCTTATAGTCGCTCAGCTAGTTAAGAAATTCCCCACTCTCTGTGGAACTCTAAAAGGTTAATTGCCTGTTTCACAATAGCCCTCCACCAGTCTGCATCCCACACGCTGTTTTCCGAAGATCCATTTTAATATTATCCTCCCGTTTAAGCCAATGTGTTCTGAGTGATCTCTTCGTCTCAGACTTCACAAAAAGTATTTCGCAGATATTTCTAATATCCTCATGTTTTCTACGTGCCCGGCCTATCTCATCCTCCTTGATTTGATCACCTTAATCCCTCCGAGGATAGACCTCGGTATCCATTAGATAGGGACCTGGGAATGTATCAGAGTGTGTCTGGACGTTTCGGCGAGAGAAAAATCCTGCCTTGCCGGGAATAAAACCCCGGTATTTCAGGTCGTAGACACGATATTGAAACGCAATATTTCAACAAAACTCACTTTTTCAGAAACATGACTAAGCCCATACATTACGTATAAAGGATGTGTAATCTCCGTGTCTGTCTGGTGATGGAGACTTAAAAGAGGAGCCAGTGGACTATTTGAAATTTATCAGATAATCACTTCTGTTATACACAATGAAATATTTTTTTTATTCTTTTAGTACTGCAAGCGCGTACATGACATACAGTCCTCATGCATAAATGAAATACACCTTTCTAATGTCCTCAAAAGTTGTATGCACATTATAACTTTCGTAGTTGTTCAGTGTCAGCTGTACCATAAAGCTAAAGGTGGTAATTTTGAACACATACAGTAGATACGCTAATTAACTGCTGATTTTGTTGTGGTATAGTTTATTAAAATGTATTTGTTTTATTTATTTAATGTGTGCATGCAAAATTTGAGACATTCTGTATTTGTAGTCACATATCCTTCAGCTTATCAAATAAATATTTAGTCCTGTGTCCTTACCGTTCGTTATGTATGTTATCATTTCAATAAAATATCGAGATTTTTAAAGGCAGTTAAATTTTACTCATTTTATGGGTTTTCATTGTGATATTTCTGACAGTAATTTTGAGGATACTAGCCTCAAGTTATTGTTGATATTGGTGTTCTTTTGGGTTCTGCAGATAGCGTGGAAATACCAGTTGTACGATCTCTTAAATATAAGCAGAATTATAACCAGAAAACATGAAGTTTAATAGAAATCGTTTTGGTGAGTCTTGTCATAAAATTCTTCTTTCATTTTGTATTACCTTCTTCTCTTTCATTTTTCTTCGTACATGTTGGATAATGGCTGTTTAGGGATGTTGAAGGCAATTTACGAGACGGCAATAAATTATAAATAGGAGGTGTACTCGTATTATGCCGGAAGATGGATGGATTCTTGTATGTGTTAAATATCTTGTGCATGTCTCGACGTTGTTCTGAGGTGGTCTCCCAGGCGGTCCAGCACGTCCTTCCGGACTCAAAGCTTGTCCCAGTAGGACACAACTAACGTGCCGAACTGCCATCACACTGTAGCAGTAGATTAGAGTCGGTACAGTTTTGATATCGCCAAGTACATTTTATGACTTCGTTTGCTCCCACAAGACACGGTTTTAAATTTGTGCCATTAAATTGTAACCGTAAGCCTATGTGACTAAGATGAAGATTGGTAAAAGGAAAATGAAAGAAATAAGAACTTGGTAAGATTTGAGGTTCTCACGGCTTTGAGTTAACTTCTATTAGACTACAAGGCGCGAAATCTAAAATGTTAGTAATTTGTACTCAACTCCAATTAGACGTACATTTGCGATAATTAAATAAATAACATCTTGATGGTCTAGATACCGATTTCTTTCTCACTTTAACATTTCTTACCATTAACCTTTTAAACCGAATGGTAACTATGCTTACCAGTTGCTTTAAGAATCAGTAACTTTGAGGTTTGTATTTATATGTTCTGTATAGTAACTAATTAAACAGTGATCATTTCTTTAAACAGCGTTAACTAATTTAACTTTGTAATGGTGTGGAGAGTTGTGTTTTTTTTAGGACGGACTATTATTTAGATGAGCTTTTGCTTAAAGCCGTTAATAACTCCATTTAGCCTTCTTGAATAGTCGATAGCTGCTCAGTTAGTCAAGAAACTTATCGTCTTTTATGAAATATGATATGTCATTGCGGTTAATACAAAAAATATATTTTGTTGTAGGACAAGTTTGGAAATTAATCTGTCTGGAAGGTTTTGAGACTAAAATTTTGTGTACATTTTTCATCTCAGGATTTCATGTCACCCTCCTTGATTTGACCACCCTTATAAAAAATATATCAAATTATTAAGTTCGTAATTTTGCAAAGTTCTTTTCATCTTGTTGTTCTTTCTGTCTTCTCAGTCACTCGTGGTCCATACGTTTTCTGACTTCGAGAAACGGCAGCCCATATTTTAATCTGACGTGTGAAATTTGGTTCTATTCACGATTTTGAACGCTGCTGAACTTGTGACTTTTTTGCGACGGTGAAGATGATATTTTTCTTCTGAAATATTGAACAAATGACAGACTGATGTTTTGGATTTTCACTGAAATTTTGTTATATGCGTCACACATTTCAAGCAATGGTTAGTTCTTGTATTACGATGAAGGAAATTTCTGATACGTAAGTTAACTTTCCTGATTTTAAAATTTAGTTCAAGGAATTCACTATCGACAACTGAATTTGCAATTTCATGAACAAAACCCTGCTCACTGAGGTCTTGTTTATAGTCGAAACATACACAATTAAATAATTTTGTACTAAAGGCCGATATGGCACTTTAAAATTGGTAGGCAGTTATATATTTTTTTATAAACTAGATTTCTGAAAAACCTTTTCTATATTTGTTTTGTTTAATTCTGATATGATTTATGATAGAAACAACCTTACTGCAGAATAATTTGTAATGAATATGTGTGTGGGGTGTAGAGGGAACCTGTGATCGCTGTTAGACCTACAGGCCATGTTTTGTGGTGTTCTGCAGTACGATGCCGCGGTGTGTTTCAGGTATGTATCGGCGCTTTGGCTAGGCAGATCTGGATGCTTGCTGAGTGATAAGTGGGTGGTACCTTTACATCTGTTAATGTCTGCCGGTTCTAATCGAGAAAACCACACTAAGCTCACTCTTTTTGTAACCAATTAGAACCTTTTGCGCATGCATCGCCATGCCCACCTCAATAATTATACCTTCCTCTTTAGATACCACTCCCCGACTTGTTCTTTATAACCAGCGCCCACCCTCGAGGAACTCACAAAATGATCTCCTTTTATTTTCGTCTTATTTCTTCATTTAGTTGTATCAATCAAGTTTCTTATCCAACGAGACACAATTCCTTTGTGTTCTAATTGAACGTCAAATCAAGCATGTTACAGGAAAAGCTCTGCTTTGGCCCTTTGAAACCGAAGTTCGTTTAAATAATATTTAAAGAAATCAATCCCGTACCGCAAAGAAAACACAACAGTTCACTATTACAAAGATCAACTGGTTATCGGTGTTTAGGAAAATAATCGGTTTCTTCTAACAATCGTACGTAACCCATAAACTCACGCAGTGTCAAAATGTGGGGTTGATAAACGTTAAAGTAGGTGGTACATATGGTTACCATAAATTTTTAGTCTAAGTCGAAAGGAACAGAGGTAAATACATATATCACTTGCGTTAATGTTAAGTGGACTTAACTCCGTTTGTTTCGCTTCTTAGATTAGCGATGCGGTGTTTTATGGGAGTTAGGAAGAGATTGTTAAATGTTAGCTGAATGTAGTCCCTTCTTTGAAAGACTTAAGCGAGGAACTGTATAACGAAAGAGATGACAGGGCAAAATTAAGGGAATTTGAACTGATCTTAAATGGGTAGGTAATGTCTATAATGGTGGCCTGTGGTATTAACAATGACGAAAACTTCGGTTTGTCTCTCCAGATAGCCCTATTGCTTTACGATGATGTTTTTTTATTTATATTATAGATCGCAGATTATATAGGCTCATGCACTTGACTATATTATTTCTTAAAATTAAGATAATCATGTTTAATTGCAATGGAAATAAATATATTTTGATTCCTGAACTATGAAGGTTTTATGTTTGCGATGTTGTTGACTAAGCCAGTGTTGGCACTTACGCTGATGATATTAGCGTCTGAAGACAGGCGTCTGAGGTGGATAAGGGACTTCTTGATCTATATTCTTCCAGTGATTCATTTCTCCATTCTGGCCATTGTTCACTAATCACTGGTGTCATCAGCGCTAAATAACTAATACAATTGAAATGTCTTACCTAAAACTTTCAAGGATTTCATCTGACATTTAGTCACATCCGAAAGGCTTGTGTCTTGACAGTGTAAGAAGAAGAATAAGTCTGTGTCGGGCGTGTTGGGGAATGATGTAAATATTCACTTTCTTAACTTCACCTTCTCCATGATGTATCCGCTTTATCCCTTTAATACATCCCTGCATACACAGGGTAAAAAATGGCCCTAAGATACTTCCGTCCGTCTGCATGTAAAAACTCGTAATCCACGGAACGGATTTTCACTAAATTAAATATTCCAAGGCTTTTGTCTAAAATTTATCAACACTCTTCAATTTTAGTTGAGAGCGGACAATAATTTTACACTAAGACGTACATGAGTTTTGACACCCTCGGCAAATATTTGGGCCGTTTGCAGGAAAAAATCTTAGTCCCATCACGAAATCAAGCAGGAAGGTCGTCTAGCCTGTAACCAGCCCCATTACTGACTGATCTATCGTCGCAGAAAAGACACATATCAGATTTTCGGTAGTCGCTGGTGGTTCGTGTGTTTGTAATCTGTGAGTAAACAAAATTAAATAGCTTCTTAAGTTATGCCAGACATTTTGGTCTAGTGATGATACTGGATAGTCAACGTAATGAAGGTTTTAGGATCATGATAAATATTTTTGAACTATATGTGAGTGTAGACCGCATTTGACATGGGTTTACAGAACTCAGAAAAGACGATATTTGGAAAAAATATTGAAGTGCGTTACATTTTGAACCGTGAGATGTAGGACAACTTAAAGATATGAACAAGAAATATGGGATTCACCAGTGCACTAGAATGTTATATCCCGAAAAAGGTCGGTGAGCACTAATGTCAGTGTCTGACTATTAAATATAAAGGTGAGGTCTATTTCCTACCACGTAATACCTTACCTCGTTTTCGGTTATTTTACGAAGCTGTATCAACTGACGACTATAGATAGGTGTGGACTGAAGTATTCGTACAAAAGTGACTGAAAATGAGCATCATGAAACACTTCAGGAAAGCCGTTCCTCAGGAAATGATTCGAACGAGACGCATTGCTGCTGTAATATCCCAGTCGGGTCCACGTTTTTTATTCACTCTGTTTAACGGTACGACTTTCAAAGACAGGCGTTAATTCACAACTCACGTTTTATCAAACTACCTGGTGTAATTTGTTCTCATGGTGTTGTATACATGTTTTTGAATCAGTGTGTATTTATTCGTTTTGTAATTAAGAATCCCATATACCTTTTGTACAAACAAACTATGAGAAGAAAGCTTTACTGTACCCACTTTTCATTAACAAGCATCCACTAAACAGGTCTACCTGGTTTCTTCTTGTTAACTGGAAGAAGCTTCTGTCTGTCTGACTGAAGTATCAAGAATCTGTCTGTATTTGTGTGCACAGTGGCGGTAGTTTCATAGATTAAGCCGCAACGTATAACACAAGTTGGTATCAGTAATTATATCCTGATATCTGTCAATTTTATCTCTCATATTAGATTTTAGATTTATTTTGTACCCATATTTGAAGGTTTTGTTAATAAAACCCGACCCGAGATCGCTCTATCAATTTAATAATTGGCCAGAAGCCATGTGACCGGGTTTTGAGTCCTGGTTGCTGCAGAAATGTTTTTATTTCGTCACTACTTCTGGTCCGGGATCTTTCTCAGTTGCTTTCTGCAATCGACTGTTGTTCTCTAGTGCGGATGAATGCGTGTTCCTGTTATGGTGATTGTGATTTCAGTGGATTGTGTTTGGTTATAAAATCTCGATATTTGGCTAAAATAACATTACTTGTCGTTATTGTCAACCTACGTATTTAGACATTTTAAAGCTTCTTTAAATAATACACCTCTCTGATGGTTCTTTCACTCCTATTTTCTCTGTGGTTCCTGTTTAAAAGAATATTTATGTCTGTTACTGCTCCAAAGTTTGCAAGAGAATGGTAAGTAGTGAATGGATTGCTAGTTGAGAATGACCAGTTCTTATGCATTACTGTTTCGCATTTATTTCTGTTAGAGTAAGAAAGAAAGACGAATTAAGAAAGTATAGTATCTTCGATTAAGAGGCGTGCACCGGGTATTGGTTGGGAAGCCTGAGGGGAAAAGACCGCTGGGGAGACCTAGACGTAGATGTAGGATAATGTCAGGCGGAATCTATGGGAGATAGGAGTTGAAGGAGACTGGATTTATGCTGGCCAGGATGATGGTACTTATTTTGTCACAGTTTTATCAACTATTTGTAACGTTAAACAATTTATGTATTTTCTGACTATTTTTTGATGGTTCAGAGATGTATTCTATCTTGCTGTTTCTTTAGACCTGATCCATCTTTCCGTATATTATTTTTATCGGTATCTTATTTTTACAATTATATGATGGATTTAGTTATGCTCCTGTGATTTCTTTAGGTTTTAAGCTTTCAGATATAATACCAGAAGTTTTATTTCATACCTTCTTAGCCCATTTATCAGACCCAATAGAATAGGTATTTCTTCCTGAAGAAGGGAGCAGAGCCAGCTACCGAAATTCTGTGGCTGGCTTAATTTCCAGTGAAACAGAAATGCAGAATGCATCATCATCTTTAGAGCTATTTTACAGTTTTAGTATGTAAGTAGCTTATTTGCATTAACAGGCTAAATTGCAAGACAGTTATTACATTTAGAACAATGTTTTACTCGGAAAATGTATGCAGTTGGTCGTGATTGAGAATTAAATTCGACCCGCAGTGTTATAAGCACGCTTACCGTATCACACCTCGGCTATATACGACGCGGTGTAGGACCCCTTGTTAACGCCGCGGGGTAAGGGTGGATGGAGCGGTATGAGGAATGAAGGAAAATGTGTTCACAGATGAAATGGAGTGCAAATGAGGTACAATCCCAATCCTGGGAGGCCAAACCCTTTGATTTATGTGCTTTTGAAATTAACTCTAAAAACATATGACGGATCCGGGCAAAAGGCAATTTATTTCTGTAATTGAGCTCTGTTCCGTGGTAGTGCTGGCTTTTGTAGTTGGGCGGTGGGGGGAGGGAAACTGGGAGAATTTAGGGATTGGGTGTTAGTCGTTGAAAGCCGTGTTGTCTTGAGATGATGTCTGGCGGTGGGGTGATGATGGTTCTTGATCGGTTCAATTATAGAGGATTGGTGATTGGAAGGCAGCGCTGCTTCGTGGTGATGAATCAAAACTTCATATACGGTTAATTCCGTGAAAGAAAAACTGCACGGATGAGAATAGTTAGGCCTCTTCAATCACGTATTTACAGCTGGTTTCTTACGCAATAATGCGTAAAAAATCGGAATAGGGGAAGGGGAGATATTTATGTTTTATTTATGTTTTCTTATATTTAGCAGTTGGGTATTTTCACTATTTTTTTCAAGTTTATTTTAACTACTAAAACACACTGGAACAAGAAATTTGGTGATTAATATTATGTTCTGCCTGATACCGTTGAATTGGAAGAAATAGGGACCTTACAAAGAACTCTTTTATTGTTTATCGGTTTTAGAAAAGCTTATGGTCCAATACCGCACAGTTATGGAGTCCCTAGTGACAAGATCTATGAAGGATAGTACCGGGTGTCCATAAATTAGCGAAATATCTGAAGGGCGTGTAATTATTTATTTATAACACATACCAAAAAACTTCATGTAGTACAAAACAGTCACACAACGTTCAAGTTTTTTCACATGTGATAACTGGAGTTAATACGTAAGTTTCACAGTCATTTTATTACGTCCATTTTATTAACAACCGATTGATAATAGCATAAGATGAAGATGATCTGGTATGCGTGACAAGGACATTACAAGTTGGATATAAAATATGAGGCATTTCATTAAAGTTAACAAAATGTGTATATCAACGTGAAACCCAGCGACAGTTCATCTGTCGAAGAAAAATAAACTACAAACCATCGTGATACGGGGATAAAAATTAATGAGCATAGAAGACATGATTTAGAAATTTAGGTCAGAATAAATTTAGTGTTATATACAACTTCGATGTTGAATATAATATTATGTGTTAAAAGTGTCACAATGAAAATTAAACAAACTGTTTACAAGAAATGAAAAGTGCTGTATTATAATTTTCACTGTTTTTAATTAGATATATGTGAACACTGTTGCCGCTACTGTTGTGAGTTCTGATGTTAAAATTTCTTTATTTACAGGTAAGTGCAATGCAGTGTCAAAATTTCTGCATATGACTGCCAGTGTAATAAACACTTAATCATGTCATTGCTGTGGTGAGTAGCTCTGTAGTCGTACATATCCTGTAACTTACTGCCCATTGAATTATTTGTACTGTTTTATTTTGGAATCAGTGTATTTACCAGTTCTTCACTTTATTACTCAAATCAACCATATTTTATTTCAACTGTAAGACTTCGGTTTCATTGCTAAGATATAGCTGCTGAAGTTTCTTCCACTGATTTCATGAAGCAGCATGTTAGTGTTTATAAGCGATGTAACTCGTGCGTAACACGGAAAGGCTGATATTCTCCTTTTATGGACGATACATTTTTAATTTTGCTATTAATACGACAAACGACAGTTTGAATCTTGCCACCGTCTATAAACTGCCTAGTAGTTCTCGCTTGTTATGTTTTCAGCTTGTTAATTCTTCTAATTAGGACACGAGTGACATTGAGAGTTTCATGAGTCACAAGGGGCAGGTGGGTCACTGACTGCTTGTCGTCTTATTCATAATTTGCAAATGGAAGACGGAAGTATGTGCGACAAATATGCTTAATGAAACAGGCAAACCAATCAGATTTCAGCTTGTCTTGTGCTTGTCCCTTCTCCTCTGCTACCTTAGTTAAATCCGAAAGTTATCTGAGTTATTTATAAAAACTTGTTGAAATTTTAATTAGTAGATATGTATCACTTCTATTACTTACTTTATCTAATTACCATACCCCGCGCCCCCTAGACACCTGTTAACGATGGTGTCTGTGCGTGATGTTACGTTTTCCACCGGAAATGTGTTCGCGAAACTAGACCACTGTGGGTAATTTGTGTTGATTTTGCTTTAATTTTGTAAAGAAATGTAATTTGTTTTAATTGGTGATACATTTATTTTATATTAATATAATCAGAAGTGGACTATCATAGGTAGATCCTCTTAAAATAATAGTTTGGATTTAAAAGAATTTGTATGTGTGTGTCTATGAGTGGACCTGTTTTCTATTCAACTTTTCCCTATATAATTTTGAAAGCATGCACCATTTTATATTCGACAGTAAAGATCTTGCTTCGTATTACTAGGATTAGTTTCCTGTCGTTTTTTGACCCAGAATATGGTCCTTTGGATGGGATATGGCCCATCATGTCGTCACAGAACAACATATAAAATTAGCTGACAACTATCACTGCCTCGAATGGGATTCGAATCCATGGACAAATGGTATGCATGTAACGAGCCATGGCTTGACCGCGTGGAATCGTCGCATTGGGTCAGTCATTGAACTGCAAACATCGCGATTAGACTTTGATATGTTGTACCATCAATTATAAGCCTATAAACATCTGTGTCCCTAAAACCTTCGTAATTGAAATGTACATTAAGTGTCGGAAGATTGTTTGTGTTATTCTGGGTTATAACGCCTTGCGGACTAATAGATGCTAACGTTTCGGAGGAAAATACTGACTCTAATTTTAGCCCTGAAGATGGAGGCGATTTGGTATTTAACTAAAAGTCTGCACGGCGCCACTACCCAGAAGACAAACATCTACATCTTCACAGGCCTGAAAACCTCAAGTCTCACATTGGAAAATCGTTGATTTTTTGGTACAATAATACGAAAAACTAATTAAATTTAGCCTCAGTATTGTTTGGGGGCACTTTTGCCAGCTGGATAACGAACCTGTTTCATTAGAAAGAGAGGGAAATTAACTTTATTACTTGGAGGAGTGTTTTTAATTAAAGAACACATTACACTTGGATACTTTAGTGGAGTTATAAAACCACTTAAATTATACTATGAGAACACAACATCAAAGCAGGTGAATCTAAAGAATGGATTTAATTAACAGAAAATTTATACAAGAGATGAATACCGTCCCCTTGCATGTAGGTGATATTTTAAATAATTTTTCACTTAGGCGTGTTTTTTGGCTCCTTGAACTCTGCGTTATTGAACTATTAATTTAATACAAAATAATTTTTTGATTTAGTATCAATTTAACCCATTACATGCTACAGACGAGATATCTAGTTAAGAAACACTATCCATTTTGTTAGCTAACAGTTAGATAATATAATTGAAAAGTTATGTTCTCTTCCACATGTTGGAAATTCAGTCTAAACACATTTGTTTTCTACAGCCAAAATTATAATTTTGCGATTTAAATACAAAAACAGAAGATAAGATTTGTTTTACAAATTGCCTCAGTACTTAAACTTTAGTTTGAAGTTGTTTCGAAGAAACCCGCTGCCTGCCGCATTTAAACCCTGAAGATAGAGACTTTGATACTCATCTGCATATCCACACGGAGGCAGGACCTCGAAGGTCTTCACCGTCATTAGAACCTCAGGTATCAAGGACTTCCCGTGGTTTTCCCGTCCCTTCAGGTAAATTTTGGGACAGCAACCTGCTTTAAAATAGGCCACGATCTCGTGAATATGAAGCACGAGTGGTAATCACTAATGAGTGACAAACTGAATAAGAACGTAATGATTTTTCGCTTGAAATTCAAATGAAGTTGGATACAAAGCCGTTAACAGCAAACTGGGTGTCTCGTGAACGCGTCTCGCTTCATTCACCCAGGTACAGGGGCTGCTTTACCTAATTTTGCATTATAATTGGGTTTAGCTGGCTCGGAAGTGAAGGGCGAATAAATTAGCCGTGGTTTAATGTGGTTGGATGGAGAAAAGTAAAGGGTCGAAGGACTTGAAGTCAGATGCTGTACGGGACAGAGAATCAGCCAATGGATTCCACTACCCCTCCACCGTGAAGTCTTATATCGGCTGTTATAAAACATCGTTGTCCTTAAGTATTTTAGTTATATATTATTTATCGACGCATTTTCAGTGCGTCAAACTATATAGCATCGAATGAATAATGAAGTGGAGAATATGTGGAAGGTCATAACCTAATTTAATGCCTGGAGGAACTGAGGAAATCTACGAAAAACCTCAGTGAATAGCTTGTCTCCGGGCCTAGATTTGAACACGAGATCCCCCAACCAATACGAAGGAGGAATGCTAACCACACAACGATCCGAATTTTGTATGGGTATTTGTGTTTTGGAGAAGCGTTTCAACTTTGAAGATTTAAATTAACGTCTTATCTTATATTTTCATCTTTAACTTCTGCTTGGAGCTAAACTTTCAATTCAGTCTTGGGCATTATTAATATTTGTTATTCCTTTCTAACTAGCCTTCTTTCCGTCTTTGCTTTAACGTCAGTGTAAAATAATTGGGATAGAAATTATTATAGTCTATAAATTCTCATGATTCTTCGTCCTTTCAGCAGAGATTATCGAATGTTTTCAATTAAGCAGTTTGAAATATCAGTGATATTCCAGAAAATGAGGTAATCAGTTGAAATGTGTGACTAAGTTTTACTGCGAAAAGATATGATATTTGTGTGAGTTGGGAAGTAATCTTGGATATTGTTTGTAAGAGAAACAGAAGATAGATTTATCTTGTTAAATTCTAAAGCAAACATCTGGGTTACATAAAAATTCCAAGAGTCATGACACCTCCTTGTTTAAATATTAACTTTCACAACGTGGGTCGAGATGAAATGTTTTATAGGTAAACTGGTTATTTGAAATTGTGTGAGGGAATTGATGAAATTAATGTTTAGTGCAATGTTAACATAAGTATTACTTAAGGAGACATCCTTAGTACAAAATTTACAGATCTAGCTAAATCAAGATAAATATACGCGTTTTATAACAATCTAATTGTTTTAGTATGCTGGCGAATTATCGAATAAATAAGTACCTACTATGTAAGACTTGAGGTTCTCACAGTACCTACTACTCAGTATTTTTTCAACATGTACCAAGAGTCATAAGAGTTTTTTTAAACATACATTTACAATGCAAAACTTTTGATAAATCTTATTGGATTAGACATTGTAATTGAAATTACCTATTTTTTATGCCTTCAGGTTTTTTCTTTTATCAGTTTGCAAGCACTTTTTTGGGATTTTTCCCGTTCTTTTACTATGTGGAATAAATCACGTGATAAACTATGACTTATCACTTGACCGTGCGTTTGCAAGGACAGAAATTAATAAATTGTTTGCTGTTGGGGTCTTATGAAGTGTGACAATGTGAATCGTTTAATGTTTGTAGAACTATGTATAGCAAGTTCAAATCCCACACTTGCAATTATGGATATTCCCGTTTATCTACATTGACCTTCGTGGTCATTGGCTGTGTGTTGGGAATACCCTGGTACCTCGTGGGACTGAACAGAATATAAATACATTAACCGTCATCTGAAACTATAGAAGAATTAAGGCTCAAAGTGAGAGGAATAAATGCGAGAGAGAAACTTGGGAATATCTAGAGAAAAAGTATAGAAAATTGTGAAAATATCCACTTCTTCACAATCGCCTGTCTTCATATTTATCATCTTCATCAAATCACCATTAATTAAAAGGCATAATTTTATAACCAATAATAATTTCTAGGGAATTAATGATAGCTGATAAAATTTGAAGGGAATTTATATTTAAGGTGACACTCCTAACAGACTATTATCGTGGTCTTTACTTCCTTCAAAAGCTTATGGTTTCTTAGTCGGCCAGATATTTGTGAATGTTAGTAACAAATCTATATTGATTGCATTTATGAAGAAATTCAGAGAAGATTAAATTCTGGAATGTCAATGCAATTAAACACTTTTTCCTCTTCTATTTCCGGAAAGCAGCTTGGCGGAGAACATAACTAACAGCTGGCGACGTGTCGTAACATAACAAGAACGTCGATAATTTTAACACAATTTTATGAAAAATTAAACGAACGTTGTACACCTTCAAATGATACAGCTTTGGCTGATTTACCTGCCGTAGAACGCATTGCGTGTTTAGCGCTGACATTTAATTTTGAAACCAAGTGATAGCAATGGATAGTGACATAACACACTGAGAAATTTGTTCTCTCTGTCATTATTATGAAATATGCAGTGGAAAATAATGAACAAAGGACATCACAAAGAACACCGAAAAATCAAATATAATCAGGTACACCGCTTTCGTTAAAGAGAACATATGTGTATCTCACTGTAATTTTATCCAATGAAGACCGTGAATGTATTTTTCATATAAAATTTTCGTAGCACGAAGATTCTGGCGTTAATATTTAAAAGCGGATCTAAAATTGCGGTAGAGCAATTTTTCCTTCCACGTCCTATATGTTGAGACCTGAAATTGGTCGTTTTACGGTCTACTCTTTCCAGAACTTGAACAGTGCGAGGAGAAGCGATAGAACCCAGTTTGCATGTAGAAGCGTCTTCGTGTTCATGCTTGCAAAAATTCGAGGCTTGATTTCACTCAATCATTTTAAGCACGAAGTTTTAAATAATATTTAAAAACTCAGTTCTTACCGCAAAGAAAACACACCACTTTACCATTACAAATATCAAATGATCAACGCTTTTTTCGGATATAATCGCCTCTGAGATTCATACAAAATACATAGAAATGCACTCTGTAGGCAAATTGCAGTGTTATTGAATGTTAAATCTGGTAGTGGATGCACGTAGTTACAACTTATATGCAGGGATAGGGTAACAATATGTAGTTTTGCATAACTGCATATAAAGAATCACATAATCAATGTTAGAATAATACATATGTTACAAAAACCCATCTGTGTAATATAAAATATGATTGCATCAAATTGCATGTATTATGGCGTCTGGTGGCACTGAATTATTAACGTTCGTTTCGTGACGTAATCAGAGGTCGTATCTACCGGGCGGACTCACATGATGATTTTGTCATAATGCATTTCTGTCTTTCAAAGCAGTACTTTATTATAGACGTGAGGTAAATCTGTCATGGCAGCCCGCGAGGTGTTAATAGACGCGACGGACGGAGGTTATATCTACCAGTGATGTACTCCACCGAAACGGATGGAACGTCACAATTCGTGGGGCTGAAATGTGACCGTTTCTTCTGCTCAACGGAGAATTACATTTATAGGACAACGCTATAAAGTCGATCGTGTAACCAGGCATCACAACATGAATGCTTACGGGGAGAATAGAAGTGAGACACGGCACATTCCCGTCTCCTCGCCGAGTTTCGAACCCGGGGTCTCCCGAGTAACTAATTACATAGGACATAATCCTGGTGAAACTGATAGTCGCGTAGCTATCTAGCTATTGAAGCAGGTCTGTGACTTTTGGGAAGGGTCATCTGTTTACAACAACCGGTCCTTGTCCTGAGAATAAACCTACCTTCTAATCGTATTTCCCCAATATAAATTTTAATATTTTTCTGCCATCTGTTTATAAGTCCCTCGAATGGCCTCTTTCCTTCAGGCTTCCCAGCTAAACGTTTGTACGCATTTCTCATCTACCCATGCTCTCTTTGATTTGATCCTAAAATTTGGCGAGGAGAACAAATTTCGAAGCTTCTCATTATGTAGATTTCAGTTTTGTTTGGCACTTCGCCCGTCTTTGGACCAATATTCATCTCAGCACCCTGTTCTCAAATACCCTTATCTGTGTTCTTGTAACATGGCAGACCGTGTTTCACACCCATACAAAACAACAGGAAAAATCGTGTAGTTTTATCTCGACGTTTTAGACGGAAGATGGGGGGACACGAAAGATTATAAACTGCCCGGAAGCAACCATTTATGAAATTTTGTCTATTCATTTTGGAATGTCCTAAATAAGAAGCAAAACTTCTGCGTGTTTTGAATAATAGCAAATTGAAGATTCGTGTGTGTGGGGAAGAGATTATACTGACGACCCCGAATGAAGCTGAGTATCAAACGTTGTCTGCTACGTCTTGGCGCGAGTGTTGACTGTAGACATTCCATCCCCGATTGTTTGCCTCTCACACACATAATACCCCTCTTCAGTCGGCAAGCCGTCGTCCCGTAACACCAACCTTCTTCTCGGAATGCAATTGGAATGAATCTTGGATTTCCTGTACCAGGCAACTATTCAAACAAGAGGCTGGACGGAACTTGTGTTACTTAATGTAAATGTCACTTCCAAAGTTGAGTAGGTAAAGAACTGGGCTGACTGCACGCAAGAAAAATGGCGTGTGTGTGTGTGGGGGGTGGGGGGAGACGGTTCTTTCTTCTATTTGAGAATCACGAATTGACCCTTTCAATGCTGAAAACGACGTACCTCGTTTATAAAGTTTTTATGCGGGCTGTGTTTATTACTTAGTGGTCCCTTTTAACAACAAATTAAGGCCTGTATGTCATAGCATTTTTATATATGAAAATTTATCAGTTGCCCCATACGTCAGCAATACTTAATTAAGTTATCCCTGGTACTTAACTAAGTACTGCTGATATATGGGGGGAGTGGAGGTTTATCTCTTTGCATTAACCTCGGCACTAAATGAGGGTGAGTGGTTAGCATCATTCTTTGTTACCTCCGGGGAAAGAACCCCGGTACACATCGAATAGGATAATGAGTGAACCCAGGAGTTGGTATGGACGTTGTGATAAAGATAGAAATCCTGCCGTACCGGGAATCGATTCCCAGTCGTCTAGATTGTGTACTGACTCACATATCTGGTCAACACAGTTATTATGGAAACCTAGAAACTGAAATATTCATTTAAAAGTGAAGTTTAGAAAGTAAAGTAGCAAATGATTTTCTGGTGTTCGATAATACGTCATAAATTATTTTTCTGCATAGTTCCCCGTGGAGACGTGAACTTGCAATGCTGTGGGACGATTTTCTTGTCTGACTGTCCATAGAAGTCATTGTCCCTTTATTTTAATCATTGTTTTGCAAAGTGTTAAACTTATATTTTAGTTTTGTTTGAAGTACGTGTTTTGAACTGGAAATGACAAAAATTACGAGCAAATTAGCGCGAAAGACGACTGCGTAGAATTCCTTCTTAAATCAAGGGCTGTTTTAAGGCAGTGGTGGACCCCGGAGCACTACAGGGTGGGTGGGAAGTAAGTAGGCATTATATAATCGCTATACATTTGAAATATAGAGGTTATAACCATTTCTCAATGCCTACTTACTTCCCACCCACTCTGTATATGATCTTGGGGGTTCCCTTTCTTCAGTACTCTGAAGATGGAAGCAGAATGCTTCTCCAAAATGTTGGTCTCTAACTACAAGTCTATAGGTTATTACAATTCACAACCCAGAAGACGACTAATATCGAAAAAGTTGAAGAAATATACTATTTTCATGCGATATGTCGAGGCATGGCAGTGTGTATCAGGCGTATGCATGAGAAGGGAGATTTTAATGGGTAATGCAGTATTAAAGAAAATGTTTGGAAAATTCCATTTATCCCTCTTACATTTTTTAGTACTGCTCTGAGAATTTTTTGGAATCGTATGGAGGCCTGACAAATGAAAGAAGTGTTCACATAAATATGTAATCTTCATAGAATGTACAATACAGGAAAAGAGGACAGGCGCTTTTGCAAATATTGAGGCAGGGACACGAAGAATTCCACTCTATCCTTCACCTTATTTTAGGTTTTACTTGAGACGAAGCCAAAATAAGACAGGGAGATGTAACTCTTGTTTGTCTATTTGCAAGTCTCATGTTTTCATTGCTACGAAAAAAAGTTAATATGAAAATCTTTTAAATAAAGAATGCATGTTTACTGCAGTTCTGTTTAAAACGTTGAATTGACTTGAAGTCCTGAGATTAAAATGCATTTACGAAAATTAATGTTGCCTCTCGTTTTATATATGTCTCTGGAGGAAGAAAGTAAGTCAATCTGAATAACTTTATTAATTATTTATTTTATAACGCCATACGTAGCTCAGACTACATGATAGGATCATAAATAAGCAATGGATTGGAAAGAAGCAGACAATATAATATAAAGTACTGCCCTACACATGCTTATAGAGACTGAAGAACACCCCAATAAACCTCCTTGGGCCGGAGTTTAGGTAAGATTTAGCCTGGAATCACAACTGTGTATAACAATTTCTGTAAATAACGTGGCCCATACATTACTCCGATAACATGAAGTATACACACGCTCAAATTGCATTTTCAACAACGAAATGCCTTGCGCGGAAATTTTTTACGGTATTTATAATATTTTATCGACATACACGTCTGTTCTTAACGCTCTGGTGAGCCCGACTATGTCCGTCTGTCGTGAGTTTTCTGGCATATGGGTAGTCCGCATGGCAAGGCCATTGTTAAGCAACAATATTAGCTGAGATCATTGTCGGAACATGTTCAAAAATGATGTCGGAATACATCAGCGCAAATAACGCCTTTGAAATGCTACCGTAATCCATGATTTGTGGTCTTAATCTGGAACAGAAATTGAATGGGCACTTTTCAGTGAGGTTAATTTTGATTTGAGATTCTCAGAGTGGTGAGTCCGAAAATGACTGTTATCTGGGTTTTAGCGCCGTGTAGTCTAGTAGAAGTTCACCAACGTTTCGGATTTCCCTTAGCCTCCATCATCAGGGCCCTGACTGTACGGTTTTACAACCCAGAAGATGGTCATCTTCATATATTTCCGACAGTTTTATTTCGCGTGTGAGTATCACCTTTTATGACATTAGTCGTAATATGTAGATGTTTCCAAACTAAAATACCACTTGTGTGACCGCACAAATTCGCAAGGCATTTTTCGGAACTGAAGCAAGACGAATCACAATAAGCCTGATTGCTTTTTGTTACTCTTATTTCATCTTTGGACGAATTTTTGAATAGAATTTAATAAATTAGGTAAATTCACATGGTGACTGAGCTCATAATTTGAAATACCTACTTACATTTTTTTATATCTTACCGTGAGACTCTGCACTATATTGAGTCCCGGGTACTTCTTTGAGCTATGATTCAGATGTTATATCTGGTTTACGTTCACTGACGGGTGAAAATATAACAAGGCATCTCTCCTGAAGAGATAACTATTGTTAAGGGAACTCTGACATGAGAATTAGAACGTCCACGAGTGATTTTTCATACCCTCTTCTCTTTTAGAGGTGTCCATGCGTATGTAAGAGGTGGTATCCTAATACGAGTTTGCGGAGCCGAAGGTAAACATCGGAAGGAGGCAACAGACGGAGGGATGAATAGTCCCTATAGAAGGGCAGAGGTTGAAGATCAAGTTGGGTTTGAGGTCACACAAGTTGTGCAAGTATTTTCCTGTCAAAGGCAAATAGATTCACTAGCTTTGTGTGAAATACGCCTTGGGCTGAGAGAATATAACAGATGGACCCTAACGCCTCATGTATTTCCTTTCACAATTAGTCCTCTGATATTATAAAAAAAACACCAGGACGTACCGCAAAGAAAACAACGCTTTACCATTTCAAAGACGAACTTGATAACGATGTTTAACGAAATAATCGCTGTTTATCCTGGGAAACATGATAAACCCATAAATGAAGATTTATTTAATAGAAAATCAGGTGGTTCGCCTTTTTACCACTCGGTTTAGAGGGTTAATTTCTCTCTATTCTGCTGTTCGACTAGAAATAATACGTTGTTGTAGACGTGCCTGATAATTATGGAATTAACGCCAGGTTTCTTCCAATACATAGCTGGATAATGTGTTTGTATTTAGAAAAATATATTCAGGTTATTAACTGTTGTGAGCGTGATGACTGGTTACAAAGACAAATACTTTATGATTTTAAAATCAGTTATTCTGGAAGAATACAAATGGCACAGTTGGAAAATTCTTGAAGTTTTTCTTTCTTTTTTCCCCCCCTTGTAGGCAGACCACGTTCCACGTACTAACACGTCAGAACTTGCAAAATTGTCGTAAGGAAAGTGCGTAGGAGTCTTAAGTGATTTCAGTTTCTGGAGCTGTGTCAAGTCGCAGGTTTACACACAAAGAATAATACGTAATAACGTAATTCAGAAGCGAATAAGTGCGCAGTTTCTAAACTCAGTTACGCTAGGACAAATTCCAAGAGACGTGCATTGAACACCTTAAAAATAACAGTAAAAAGGGAATCTTATGCAGCCTGTGTTTACGTTAACGATGATACCAGCATCTTAGATTATAAAGCTTCGAATATAAGATGATTAGTGCACAATGAATTGGAAATGTTTTGGAAGGAAGCGGTAGTGGCCAAATTAAAGTTACTAGGTCAGAATTTGATTAAAGAAAGCGAAGAAAGTCTCGGGTTTGTCGGTCTCCTGGCCGAGATTTAAACCCGTAACCTTCCGAACACGAGGCAGAGTTTAATGTCTACGCCCCTATGCATCTTATCAGGCATGGTGCTTGGTCACAGGGACATGTATCTTATTTAAAATAATTTTAATTTTAAGGCGTCAGGTTCACTTTACTTTATTTTATTTGGGTGAATATCCATATCCTAAGTGAAAATTAATGGCTGCTTGTAGGATATCACGTGGTCAGAACCTGGTGCTGTCGCTAAAATGTCTCTTCGCCGCATTTGTTTTGAATTTAAAAAAATATTTTATAGGTATTATAAACTCAAGTAATATGTAACATGTTAAGTAGGCCACGATTTATTCCAAGTTCTTAATTCATTCAGAACCTTCGACCCGTAAGATATGCTGTTGGGCTAGTATCGTTAAATAAACTAAGAGACAGACAATTTCCTATCTGATATAAAATATTAGGAAAATACTGGAAATGTGGTTGTTATGTAAGACTTTTTGATGATTGTTATATAAAGACAATGAAAGTGTTCTACATTTTTCCTACTATTAAATCATAATCAATTCATTGTTGTCATGTCACTTGTCATTAAGTTCTTTTACAGTATCAATCTCAGAAAAGAACCACTAAAAATTAATGTATACGCACAGATAATACTGTAGGTTTTTTTTACCAACGATGGGTTACTCCAGAAACACGTTTTAATATTATAGGTTTTGAAATAAACCCTAAATGTCAATTAAAAGGTAGTAGTTGGCAGTAGGTATTTGCCAACAGAAAAAGATTTCTTTGTAAATCCCTAAAGATAGCGGTTGTAACACACCCCCATTTCATGTTCGCATCTCCCCCCCCCTCGCAAACCCCCTATCCTTCCACCTTGCTTGATTAAGTAGAACTGCCCTCTTTGCTTTGACATATGAATGCGTGTCATCCTTGGTTAGACTTTTTCCTTTGCTGTTGCTTGGCATTTTTCAAAGCTATTCTACGTATAAAATCATAGAGTAGATGTTCTTTCTAAATAGTCCACATGTGTTCGTATTCTCACAAGCAGTTTGCCCGCCTGACACAAACGACGCCTTGAATATCTTTTTTTCTACTACGTTTTTGGATATTGGAATGATAACCTTCTTTTGTAAATCAAGTTTAAATTTATCTATTGTTCATATATTAGATACGTCGAAACTTCCGCAAAGAACCTATACCTAGTAGCTGACCTAGTTAGTAGAGAGTCTATTAAATTAATATTTAAAATATATGTTATATGTTACTTTTAATGAATTTATGTGCAGTATCACACATGTCTTACGTTCTATGGACTGTGGATGATATGTAATCGTTCAAGTTGATACTGTGTCATTCATGTATTCCTGGACAAGATGTATTTACAATCTGATTGGAGTAAGGGGTAAGCATATTTCGCATTATCATTGTTATCAGCTTTATGGTTCATTTTGTTTTGATGTGACTACCTTTCATTTGGCTTCCAACGGTCTGGCCCCATCTGTCTTGTTTGGATATTCTGTATTTGCTTTATATCTCTTCATATTTTGTGTTTTGAAAAGCAACGAGACGATAATGGTTTTGGAACTGAATATTAAAAAGCATTCCCTTAATTTATTCCTCTCTCAATTTATTAATGAACCCGTTCTTTATTTGCTTTTCGTTCCAATATTTATTTTTATTTTCAAAATATTGAATGCGTATAAATATATTAAGGCGTTGTTTTTGTAACACACTTACGAGAAACGAAAAAGAAATTTACACAAAGATTTAGTAGGTAAAGCTGAACGGAAGAGACAGCTAAGGGGTTCAAGTTATAGAAAAAATTGTAATATTGAAATTTATCTACAAAGTTAAGTGAACGTGGAGACCTTGAACCTTCGAGTTTGTTAGGGGTATTTTAATCTGCTTTTCATATAATATCCGGAACGATGGAACTAGAATGTTATTACTTCTCTCTTTCCCCTATCGCAATTCGCGGTGATCCGATGAGTAGACTTACCACAGAAGAATACTTGATCTGACGTCCAGGAGCGGTGTCTTAGTAATGGATTTGTGGGACTTAATTATTTTCCCATCTATGCACAATTGAGTGATAGGCCTGTATAGTACAGTATAACGTTAAACAATCTATCAATCAATGTTGGCATTAGACAGCCATCGATTCGTTGTTAGGGGTAATGAATTATTTCGGTAGCCTCTTTAGGGCGCCAATCACGAACGATTTTCAAGGAGGCAAGAAGTAGGGGCAGACCGTTGCAGTTGAACGCTGTTTAACACCCAATTCAATCGGTGAGTCTGTTTGAACAGGATGTACACTGGTTCTCTTCAGCAGGTGGCTTGAACCTCTTGTCAGGGACAGGCAAGGATGAAGACCAGTCTCGTTTATTACCAGGGCTTAAAGGAAGGGATAATAATGTTGAGGACTGAGCATGCATGGATTCTTGGTTTCTTTCGTTTGAAAGAAAAAAGAACAAGTTTTTGGTTATAATCGTGTTTTGGGGGAAACTACATTGGAGACGACATTCAAATTTATTTTTGAATAGAGATTACTGGACCTTAATCCTGTAGCTTGATTTGTTTAGAGTCGTGATTCATAAACTGCTGTCCGTTTGCTTACGTGGCTACTGGCTCACCTCATTTAATATCCTTGAAAGTAGATAAGGAATTGACAAAATACGACCAAGGCCATATTTAGTGAAGCATTGTTAATAGCACTTTTACCTTCTTACGAATAGCATAGATAGTATTATAAATGCAAAATGATATTGTCCCCGTGTTTAAGCACCATACTGTTTGAGGCTCGTGAAGGAATGGTACTATACCTCCACACATTCCTTACCTGGACAGTCGCTTTACCGCCGGTTAAGAGCTTCTTTGAGGTGGTGAGTTGGCCTCAAAACCTGTCTAAACGGGGCGGCGAATAGAAAAGTCTTTGCTGGGATCGAACCTAGATTATCCAGCTGGTTATCACGCTGTAGACTTAAGTATAGGTTATTCCATTTAAAACATAAACGGAACAACTGCACATGAACCCCTTCACGTAAAAAAATATGAAACCAGTGGAAATATTACCTTCAGCAAGCAATATGCTCGCAGACTATGCAATTTATTTTTATAAATTATGTTGTTATTATTTTGGGTTTTTTTCATATTCTACTTAAAATATTTGTTGTGTAATTAATTACATTGCTAATTATTCGATTGAATTATTCTTGCCTGATCTTGAGGCTTGTAATATAAAATTTCACGTTATCTAGGGATTGTAATTGTGGATTGATTCTGTTTGTTTCCACATCGTCTTCTTCTTTTCATCACGGTTTTATGAGCAGAATCTGTGTCCCTCTCACGGCGTATCCAGGAGTATTTGAAATCGATGGAATCGTTCCATTGGCGTGGAATAAGCTGTCGCAATGCATCGCTTGGTTGACTCTCCTTTTCTTACCCTCACAAAGCACCGCGCCATCTTAATCCCTGCGAGAGTCTTCAAAGAGACGCACACCAATCACCAGTACCCACCATATCCCTGGCTGCAGTGATTATAGGGTTTTGGCGCTACCATCGCGTATGGTTTTACAACTTTTTTGAAAGAAGAGATTGCGAACCGTATTAGAGGAAATATGTCTTGGCTTCTGGGTTGCAGAGCATTGTAGTCTGTTAGAAGTTCACCAACGTTTTAGAGGTTCTTGCTGCCTCCATCATCAGGGCTCTTCAACCCAGAAGACAGTCTTCTTCTTACTAACCGCTGTGAAAATCTTATATCCTACTTGTATTAGTGGATATTAGAGCGTGGATTAAAATTTAATAATCGTGAATGGAAGAGGCCATCTGGAAGACCTACGTATAGATGAGAAGACGGTTAAAACGGTTTTAAAGGAACTGATCGGGAGTGTAATGGATTTATCTGCCTCAGGATAGAGACTTGTGGTGAACTATCGTGATCACGTTAATGAACTTCTGGGTTCTATAACACGCGTTCTTTTTATTGACTAGCTGAGCGTACTGTAAGCTTCTGAAGACAAGTTCTGCTTCAAGAAATAAGTTGTTTCCTAGTTTTGTGCTGGTTTCTCATGCGTGCAGTTAAAACATTTTGTCAGCAACGTGTAGTCATTTTATTTGTCTACATTAGTGATCAGTAAATCATCATTTAAATGACTGTGTTGTTGTAGCATTTGTGGCGGCAGAATTTAATGTTCAGTCCGGTACCACAAAACTGCCACAAAATGTGCTTCCTGGTGTTTGACTCCAACGCGAATAGCTTGTCATTTGTCTGTTCCTGATACCTGCATGATTACACTTTCTTGCCGGTCACCTGATGTCTGTTATTCAGTTGCCGTGATAAATTGTTTTCCTGCACATTAAAACAATGTCGTCTATCTACCCTCACAAAACTAATTAGTAATACACTTCTTATCACCGTAATGTAGAATTTTCCTGGATGACGTTTCCTGTGCGATCATTATTCCTTTTTGCAATTTGGTGTTACTCAGAACAATTAAATAAACCCAGCGGGAGTGCGATCATTATTCCTTTTTGCAATTTAGTGTTACTCAAAACAATTAAATAAACCCAGCGGGGAAAAAAATCGATAACACCGTAAACAGGCGTGTGGAAATTTTATATAGAGTTGACATATTTACTGGTAGGTTAGATAACTGGTAAGGTCCATTAAAATTATGTGGTGATAACATATTGGAATTAAAGAGTTTGATGCAAGAATGGCATAGTTCCAATTTTTTATCTTCGAGAACAGACAGCCATGTCGAGAGGGTTCTTTGTCATTATGACATGACGTATCCTCAGGTTGTACGCGAAGAATACAGTGACAGAAATCACATTAATGTGGTAGCAAAAATGAATTGTCGTTTCATAAATCCAAATTATATCCAAATACAATTTAAAATTTAGCTATGTCTCTTTTGCGCTAACAAACTTACTTTGTTGTTTTCAAAGAAATAATAAAAGGAAATAGTTCTGTAACGTCATAAGCTTGTATCATTGGCGGAAATAGACCACTAAAGGTTTTAAAACACAGTGTGTTGGTTCATTGTTGCCCACAGACCGTCATGCAAATGTTCACAGGCCGTAAACAATGGAGGACTACGAGTGTGGCTGTTTCTAGCCATTTGATATTTAATTCCTTTGCCAGGATTGATTAAATACGTTTGGTGACAATAATGAATCTTGGATTTCGTTTTGGGGAGTTCATTGTTCTAAAAATCAATGTTGACCGACGTTTCAGAGGTTTTTACTGCCTCCATCATTGGGAAGACGATTGAAAAGGACAGTGACTTGGAGCTATTTGGGGGTTGGGGGAGTCTCTTAAAGTGTATGGGGGAGAGATGAATGCAGAAAGGAAGATGCAATGTGAAATGAGGACAGGAGAGAACGAGTAATGAATTGACATATAAGAAAAGAATGAAAATATCAAATAATCTTGGCGATGTAGTCAGAAAATGCCCCTGAAACGTCGGTGAATTGCTACGATACTTCACGACCCAGTATCAAAGAAGGCGATTATCAACAGGAAACGACATCTTCTTTAAATGAATACTCGATGATTATGTCAGCTTTATTCAATTTCTTGTCCATAAACGGAGCTTGAATATTACTGTCGTGTGAGATGTGTTCTTTCTGCGACATTGTAAGCATAAACTCACAATGGTAATTTATATTAAATGACTTTGTTACAGGTTCTTGTATTTCTGTTTTTTAAACGGAAATTAACCCAGTGGTAATTATATGTTGAATAACTCTGAATAAAATATTTAATAAGTTTCGACCAATAAACCGTGTAAACAAGTTGATCTTTGTAATTGTTAAAGTGCTGTGTTTTCTTTGTGGTACGGACTTTGCAACAATGACGGGTAGAACACGACACGATTCTTCAATCTTTGATAACGATACCGATTTATCATTACACACGATATGAGAAAACTATACATCTAAGAACCTACTTCCTTAAGTTAAAGCTTATTGTTGTCTTGCCATTTACTACTCGGTCTTCCAAATGAACGTTTTTCACAAAACTTTATTAACTATATAGATAGTAATTTGACACCCCTGATATTTCTAAATAACCAGTCGTAGGATGATGTCTTATTTCGGTAAGGGAACTGCGTTGCAAGCATAAGTGTCATTAATCATTTGGTTAGCTTCAGCTATCATTTCACGGGCTAGATAGTTTAACCTATAATATTAACTACATTATAACAGTAGGTTCTTAATACTCTGCCCGTATAAAATGCTTCTTTAGTCCACAGAATCTAAGTATATTCTGAGACTTCAAGGCACATTCAAAGGTTAAATGACGTCATTAATAATACTCGTAAACTAATCAATGCGGAGTTCCTCTCATCAACAATGTACAGTCTCGTCAAAAGTGAAGAGCAGATGTTTCCAGCGACGAGGTGAACAGTAGTTTACTGATAACGGCGCTATTTTGTATGGTTTTTTTGTTACATAATTGTGGAATCGAGACCTTATTTATAAGCTGATAGTCGCTATGCTGAAATTTAGTAGATATACAAGAATGATTTTATAACAGCGGGACACATAGAACCATCATACAAAAGTCCATTCACTGCTTTGATGCAAAACTCAAATTACACATCTCGTCATGATCTACTGGTGCCGTGTACGATGATGTTTACGACGTACGTTGCAAAATGCAACAGATAGGATAAAATGTTATTTTTAACTTTGACCGTCAAGTAGTAGCTTCATTGGCTGTGACGTTACACTGACAAGGGAGGAAATATAAACCCAGCGTAATTTTCTGTGAGTGTACACAAAGAAGCCAACGGTTAGCCGTTTTTGTAACACGTGAGTGTGCAGTGTTCAGGGTCGAAAACCTTTGCAACGAGGTTACGTGAGTGTACATCTTCAATATGATACGCGCAAAGTCCTGTGTGGTGTCACGTGAGTGTACATTTTAATGTGACTGTAACGTGCCTCAGATGACTAACTTTTTAGAATAACTTATGTTTAAACAAAGCCTGGTCTAAAATTATATCTCTTCGCCCATTGTACGTGGTTTTTAATATTATTTTTTTGGGGTAATGTTTTTCTTTATCGCATTATGCTTCCTTGAGCCACTGTGTGCAATTATGAGTAATTAGAATGAATGATAAACTACCATTGTCTTCCAGTTCTCTGTGCTGTCATAAATCAACAGACCGAGTCGCAAACAGAACATTGTACTATCATTACATTGCAGAACTTGCTTGATATCAGTCGCTCGCAGGGCCATGTTTGTCTTTATTCGCCATTGTAATCGACTTTTGTGCGATTATCACAAGCCATGCACCTATTCTATTTCAGCACATATAATCCCAACCGAAATACAGAACTAAGCGACAAACTTATTAACTGATTAGTTGGCTAATTGCGTGACTGACTATCCTGCTTGAGGTTTGTAGTTTCATTCTGTCCCTCGAGGCAAATTCTGGAATTGTATCTTAAATTAAGCCACGACCGCTTATTTCCACATCCCTTCCAATTCATTTTTCACCACTATCGTCTCATTAGACGCTGTACGTCGTTAAACGAGTTATAAGCAAACACAAAATATAGTGATGATTAATCAACTAGAATAAGGTACAAATTAAATATTTGGCAAAATAATTATAATATGACAAAGTAACTAAATAACTAACAAACAGTGTTACAGATGAATGATCCAGTTTTTTTTTTGATTATTATACACGTGCACCAATAAAATGTCTTGAGGGTAAGAAATTAGAGATTACAAAGGCTGGATAATGTTTAATGAAAATCTAACTAGTTCGCAGTTAAACAGGGAGAATATACACACGGAAATTAATTGTGTCTATCAGAGCCACGCAGAATACAGAGAAAAAATTTGTTGTATAAAAATAATGACAAGGCTATACGAGTCTAGCGTAACAAGATACTAACGAAGGCTATTAACGCTTTGAAGAGGAAGCTCATTTGAATAATATTTAATAATTCAGATCGTACCGAAAAGAAAACAACACTTCATCATCACAAAGAACAACTGATTGACGCTGTTTATGGAAATAATCCCTGTTTGCTCTGAAAATCATACGGAACACATGAACACGAAAATGCAGCGTTACTGATGGTTAAAGTAGGTGGTATATATAGTTACCATGAGTGTGGTGATAATCAGTACTGTACGATAACGAACTTATCTGCATCGTGTTCTGCTCATCGTTGTACGCAGCCCGTCAGCTGTTGGTGGAATGATATAATTTATTAATCGTGGTAATTAAAATAATGCAGTTGTTATCGGTTTGTTGATGACAGTTAAAGTTTTGATGCAACAATGATCTTTTTATTTTAGTTGTAGATCAACGTCAGATGAACATTTGTTCCATTTTGAATGTTGACGGTAAAGGTAGTTTTGTTGTATATAAGAAACTTGGAAATTTATTATCGGCATTTTTCTTCACAATGTATTTTTTATTTATATTTAACAATTATAATTGTCAACGTGTTTTAAACAGAGGGCATTTCCACGTGTAATCTATCGCACTTATTACGACTTATAATTGTGCTGGGGTGTCATTAACATGAGTGAAACGTGGCAAACAAGTTATAATTTCTAGTCTTGTCTAGCCTTCAACTGTCACAAAGGCACAATACTTTATTAACTGTTATTTAGCTATTGTACCAGCTGAATGTGAATTTTAACTTCATGGTAATGAACAGTCTTTCTTGTTACCGTTTGCCTTCGGATGTAGAGTTTGGGGCATAATGTTTTGTGTGTGAACACTTTCAAGGCCAAGTGGTCAAAATTTGGTCAGATTTGGGGAACTGTGGTTTCCTGAGCAACATGACATGCATTTATTATTACTGTCTCCACCTGTTGGCGCATTATTGGGGCCAGTTAAACGTGATTTAGACAACCAGAAGTTCCTACAGTGGGGTATTCAAACGCCACTTGTGATAAAATATGGTACTAACCATTACATTTGGAGTACGCGTTCTAAAATACTTTATGATTGCTCCAAACGGTAGTGTCTTCTTTGTGAAGCTAATACTTGTTAAACTTGTCAAGAAATCTCCCGCGTTTTAAGGAACTCGCAAGTTCTTTATCGTGTTAATACCATTTCGCCACTGGGCCCTATATTGAGCCAGCTGAGTCCAATTGACGCTTACATTTTTATTTGTTAAATTTTGAGGAATTTAGGTATTTGAAACTTATGTAGCCTATATACAAACAAGCTTTTAGATTTCATGAGTCTTTCTTCGCATGCGTGCTAAACCAAAGCACGCGAAAGCACTTAAACACCGCGTGTTATATAATTTTAGACAATTAATATATCGATATTTTCATTTACGGGAACCATTCTTTTCGTGCGCTGAATTTATATTGATGACTGTAACAACATTTTGTAACGTCATGAAATTTCAAATACGTATTTTTACTAAAAAAAATAGAGACATGTCTTTTATTAAATAAATATTTGTGTGTATATGTTTTTCAAGTCTCAGTGTATTTTATTAAGAGGTTATGTGTCATAAATAACACAATGTTGATGTTCCTGTTTGTTAATTTATTTTTCAAACAATAATTTACATTTAAGTCGTATTATGACTGACTTGAGTGAGGCTCAGTCAGGAAAAATTAGCAGATTTTGGACTCTTAATCTAACGACGAATCAGTTACATATTTCCAGTTCTTCCCTTATCACAAAGGATATTTCTTGCTGCTTACGAATTGTACATGAATGGCAGTCTACATGTACATTTATGTAAAATAATCAGTGATTACAGAGATATGATCCACTGACTTTAATATTTTAGGTAGACGTTTACTATTAAAATTAAGATGAATTATTTGTGTTTTACGTGGAACCATTTAAACGCGTATATCTTATAGTTATTGTAAATAATGAACTGGGATAAATGCCACTTGTGTGTAAATAAATGTAATGTTTTTGACGTAGGTGATTTTCCATGCCTTAAGTATATTTGCATTTTGTCAGCGTGATTTACTTGACAGGATACATTCGGTAGTATTTTTTGTGATACGAAGTGCAAAATGGACTTCAAGGTGTGAGATACATAAAAATAACTTTTGAAACGATAAGGACGACATTTTAACTACGTAGGAGTTTAAAATTGGAAGGTTTATTTAGATATGAATGTATAACAAGTAACACTTATTTTTTGTGATGTGGCAGAATTTGGAGTTAAGCTTAAATTAGTTGTTGGATACGATGTTTTAAGGTGGACGAAGGAGAGAATAAAAATAAGTAATGGAAATAAGATAAAAAGTAAGAAGAAAAGTTGAAGAAAAATAATGGTAGAAGGATATAAAGATAAATAGTGAGAAGAGAGGAAAATAACGAGACAAAGGAAGTGAAAATAATCTTTCCATTTTTCGTAACGCTTAATAGCCAGTCCTCCATATTAACAACATGGAAGCCGTGCGAAATTGTGAGATGGTTACAACACAAACTTAATCCGTTCATTATAAAGTGTTTAGATTTTATAACAGTAAAAGCGCAAACAATTCGCAACTCTAGTTAAGATCAATTTTGATGTATATTTATAATAATGAACATGGCCAGTGCGCGAAAAATTTTAGTCTGCTGACGTAATGTTATCTTTTGTTTTTTTATACGTCAACATCCAAAAGGAAATTCTCTGAGGAAGTTAACGTTGACAAGTCTCTATTTTGAAAAAAAATAATTATACGATGAGCCGTTTATAATATATCCACGAACGACTTTTATTATATTAGACTTTCTTCTTTACCTTCATCTTTATAGTAATTCTCTACGATTGTTGGCGGGCAAAATAATAATTTCGGGACGCAAAGCGGCCAGCTTCATAAATTATTAATAATACGACCCTCTTTTAAAATGTTACTTTACGATATATTAATGTAGATACAGTATTATGTTTTAAAAATCCATTCAGAAATGTAAATTCAGTTGCAAGTCTTGAGACCCTTCGTAAATTAATCTATGTGTTATTCACATACAGCTGTCGAGTACGACTCACTCCATATTCGTGTTTAAACAAATTGTGGGTTAACTAATTAAACAATTTTTGAACCAAGGAATTTTTCCCGGTGGGCTCATCGATTTGTGATCACTTCAAAATAGTGTTTTTCCTCCTATGTGGCGTCAAGTAAAAATAATATGCCTTCTTGAAAGAGCGACAAGTTGTCTGCTCATAAACACAATGAAGACTTTCCGAGTACCTTTATCCATTGCGGTACCCGAGTATAGGCCAATCAAAATTTTGTACGTACTTGATATATGCAACTTAATGAGCAAAGGACCTTTTGATTTCAAGCCCTTTTTCCCTTCGTTTCTTCATCCATCATGCCACATGATTTTATTCATACCGTCATCACGAAGAAACAAAAAATGTTATAATTAAAGCTGGTTTCAGATTTGTTAATTTCTTTTCTTTATGGTCAGTATTCGAATAATTAAAAAAAGGAAATTTGATGTTCCCCTCCTTATTAAAGAAGAAAAGATTCTCTAAAGGAAATTAAAAGTGTACAGGAGGTGTGGGAGAAACGTTCCATGATTTGGTCAAGAAAAATGAGGGTTATCAGTTACCGTCTTGAAGGGTCGGTGGGCTTTTAACCCCGTAACAGCCGAGCGGTATACATAGATATTCATGGGACCTCTCTTTCTCCTGGCTGGCTGATATAAAACAGCAACCAACACCTCTCCTGCGGGTTCCCTGCGAGTTAATCTATCATGCCTTTATCGTGCGATGTTGACGGCCAAGAAATTAAAAAGGAGGAGGTAGGTTTCTATACCAGTGAATAATGAGCCATCACAGGGTTATGAAGATCGTCGGATGAATGGCTCGGACTGTATCAGTCAGACCAGACCTTGAGTGTACATCTTCATGGAGATGTGTTTTTGCATTGTACTGTTCGGGGTTCGATCTCTGACAAGGATAAGTTTAAAATTCCAATCGAAATTCCTCTTCTGGGATATTACACCATGTTACAGACGTTTCTGGGTTGCTTGCTGCCTCCATCATCAAGACGAATCACTTATCGCCGTGGTAGAGACAGCAATTATCTCTGAAACGTCGGTAAACTTTTATCAGACAGCACGGCACAACTTCCTACAAGAAAACGTGAGAACGTGAAACTTCATCACGAAATTCAATTTATTTTTGCCTACTTTGTATACACACGTAGGCCCTTCATGAAGTTGATTCAGACATTTTTTGGATGCCAGTACATTCCTTAGACAGAACACACCACCGCAAATTGTCTGTCTGTTGAAATGGAAAGCAGAGTTGGGGGAGGGTCTTCACCCTTACCTGTAGGGTGTGGGACTTGATACATCTCAGTGTACGGTTTTATACTTGACGTTTGCATGACGTTTTAATAATGAAAGCAAACCACTGGTACAGTCCCAGAAGAACTGCGAAGTTGCGAGATTCGTGTTGCTTCTCGCTTTAAAACGAAATAAATTTTAGCACGCACGTTCTATTTGCGTTCCTATAAGGCTGTTTTGTGTTCACGATGGAAAACGAAATATTGATTGAACGACCAGAGTTCGATTCCTGGCAAGGTCATGGGATGTTCTTTTTGCTAACACGTCGAGATTGCTAGACTCCTACCCAGTCTTTTTACTCGAAGATTGTTCACGGGGGCGGGGAGGAGGCAAAAGCTGAAACAGATCAGTCGTCTCTTAGGCTTAGGGGAATTTTTTGTCTTTATATTTAAGAATGGATGGTTATATTTTATTGTTCTGTGTTGCTAATTAATTTTCAGCCATTGATATTATAGACATTATCTTTCTTTTGTGTAATTAGATATGAATATCATACAAATGTGAAGTAAATTGGAACTTTCCAAACTTCGTATCAGTAGTATTTAGAGAATAATGGTTGGATGATATTAAAATTGGTGCTGAAAGAATAGGGTTTGACGGTGTGAACCAGATTCTATTTCAATTTTCTCAGCGTAGAATCCGATGTCAAACTTTGAAAACGCAGAGACGAATATTTGGATTCTATAAAAGTGAGGGATAAATTATTATCTGAATGACTATGAGCTTTTTAAGAAAGATTTTTATACCATAACTTAGTTATGATTGTTTAATATTAAAAATATTTTCCGAAAGATTGTGTATTTATTTTTCAAAAGTTTAAGCAAAATAAATATCGTAATCTTAAACAGAAAGAAACCGCACAGTTAATGAAAGAGGTTCTTCCTTTGTTAGTTAACAAGGGAGTTTTCTTTCACTTCTTGACGAAGTGTTCAAGAACCGTGGTTCAGATTATGATGCATTAGACATTTGACAGTTAGAGAGTTTTCTATTGGTATAACAAATTTCGTTGTTTGTTATTATAATGGCCGATCATTATTTTCGGTTATTGTGTTAATGATTGTCGAACACAGAAAACTAAACTGAGGTGCTTGGGGCTTCTGGTTTTAGAATTTATTGGGGGCCACTTTGCCAGTAATATCTGCGTTCTTCAACCACCCTCAAGTTGGGCTGCACACATTTATTTAGACTGAGACAGGGCCATTGTTTTATCTTTTTTTTCTGCTGGAACTTGTGATCCTGTTGATTTACGTAGATCAATCACGAGGATTGTAATGAGTTAGGGTACAAATGGGTCAAGTTTTTTAATATATTTTTTGTTTATGGCAAACAATTAATTTTGCACTCTTTGCTACATCTTGAAGCTTCTTGTGACTGAAAGAGAAGACGAACTTTTTAAAAGGAGAATGAGACGAAAGATGGGGCAATAGAAACAATGCAATAGATTGTTGTGAAGAGGCGAGAATGGGAGAGGAGATTATTAGAGGAAGAAGAAGAAATAAGAGGGACAAATGAGGTGGGAGAGAGATAAAAAGTGAGTAAAAATAAAAATAATCAGTTGTACAGTCAAGTCAAGAAAGTGGCTGATTTGCGTCGGGTGTATGGTATAACGATACTGTTTCAGCTACAGAAGTTATGTGTAACATAGAATAGACAAAGAAGGTGATCATAATATCATAGTGTATATTAGGGATTTTGAAAGAGTCTGAGTGGAAAATTACTGTGTAAATATATAATAATAATATTAACTCTTTTAAGCCGAAGCTCGTTTAAATAATATTTAAAATTTTAGTCTATACGTCATAAAAAACAACTCCTCACAAGTACAAAGATCAAGCAGTTAACGTTGTTTAGAGATTTAACCGCTATTTATTTTGAAAATTATACAAACCCGTAAATATGCTCTGTGGGCAAATTCGGAGGTATTGTTAAAATAGTGTTACATATAGTAACCGCTGGATTCATAGACTATCGTTTAAAAAATGTTTATCCTTCATTCTGAAAACCATACTAGGCTGAGTGACATGCAAAATTTTGTACGTAAAAGCAGTTGGTTGTAGTTCTCGCTGGCTTGCGAAGGGTTACAGCCGTGGTAAATACTGCTGGTTGATGGGATGAATTTGTTTTAGTGACAGTTTTTAACACTAATCTGATAAACAACGCCATTTTTCTTCTTACAGCTGTACGAGATCAACGACGATCCCAGAAGAAAGGAATTCTTGGACGACCTGTTCAGTTTCATGCAGAAGCGAGGTAAGTCCACCTACTATTATGTAACAGCTAATAACACAAAGATCTTCTGAGTTTACGGCAGACCCAAGATTATATTTTGTTGCAGTTATTGAAATCTCTGCATCTACGCATTTTAACCTTCGTTTCGTCTTATTTCACTCATTTCATTGCGTAATTATATTTGCAAATCGCTTAACTGGACGAGTGTGCTTCTCGGGCAATGCGGAAAATATTTAAATTGTGTCGTTGGCGACACTGGTAGGAAGAAATGCAAACGAGGTGCTTCTGGTCGGGTCTGACGGAGTCATCGTGTAGTGGGAATCTGGAATAATGTGGTCGGATTTGTGTTGGTGCATTTGTTAGGGCTCTTTAACACATTATGTTTAATTAAAAATAAATTTTATAAATTTCGTATTTTCAGTGCGATTTATAAGGATAATGCTGCAATAAATTATATTACTTTTTAAGTCAAGACTTTCATTTCCTTTAACTATGACGGACTAGAAAAAAATATTAATAATCTTTGTGTTCTGACTTCATTATGACTTCATATACAACGCCATTTGTTTTCTGGTTATTTTAAAAAAATAAATAATGAAATTAAGGGGGGAAAACATGGAATATTGTGCCTTGGGTAATTCAATTGTCGTACATAAGTTAATGTTAAATGGTTTTCAGGACGCAGTAATATTTATTTTACTGATAATTTTGTGGTTCTGAATTATTTGTCATACTCTGTAAACCATTATATTTAAATGTTAAACAATGCGGGTGGCAACAAGGAAGTGTGTATTCTAATTACTTCCCTTTCGATACAAAGTTTTAATTTTTTTAAAAATAAACCTTATCAGCTTACAGAAAGGCGGAGGGAAGTACATTATCAAACACGCATTAACACTAGCTGATGAAACAAGACCAATGGTTTCCACTACACAACGGTTATCATGTCAAAAACGTAGAATCAACAATAATTAATCAGTTTTCCCCATTGATGTAAGATATTTCTTGGAGTCGTAATGGTGACTTGCTAATTACGATTTCCTGATATCTACACCAATAAATGTTACGGTTATTTAATTTTAATGCAAACGCTCTTGAATTAAATACATATTTAAGACCAATAACAGTTACATGAATTATTTTCACAGAATACTTTACATGTCAAAGAAAGGCCCTGAGGCTTCTGATAGACACTTTCCATTAAGGAATCCCCGTTTAAACGTAAACATGTTTTTCTCCGATACAATTCGTGATATGTCATAAAGAATAATTACCAAAGACGGTAAGTGTTGTGATTGAAAGTAAAGCCATAACGTCGCTTGGTGGCAGACGGGCGGTCTACCCAGTCAAATCCTGGATATTATAGTTTCTCTGTTGCTCACAATTTCTCTCTCTTCTTACATCAGCGGCTTCTTTTATCGCCTATTTCTTTTGGGGCCAAACTTCGGAGCTTAAGAATTCCAACATACTCTCGTCTTCTCTATTAGACTCACGTTATTAAATTCATTTTAAATGCGTTTTTGGTAGGAACATAAAACAGTTTTAAAAATTGCTTTATGGTCTGTGTAGCTTCAAGGATGAAGTAACAAAAAGGAAGTATGTGAAATTAACATATGGATAGTATAAGGCAGCAAAATTAAAGCCCAGGCAACCGTGTTTGAAATTGTAAAAGTGTCAGGAATCGAAAGTGGTGTTCATTTCTTCAGCTGCATGCAGTGCGCAAAGTCAGCGGTTACCTATTTCTACGTGATTTTAAGGGCTCCAGCCGTGTCAACTTCGGTAGACCTACCATGTGCTTAAATTTACAGAATTTTAAATTTTTTGATGACTGGTCTGTCTTTAAATTCAATTCACATAACTTGGGAAGGAAACATGGAAATAACGAAGGGTTTTAATTAGTGTTCCTACCTCATCATATTTCTGATTTTAATAAGTACAAGTTGCGTGTTGTGTTTTCGAAGAAAACACTAAACCTAGATAATCTTTAGGTTGTGTTTTTTAACCCTTCTCTGTCATTTGTTCTTATTAATATCAGTAAACTAGTATCAAATTGTAGGACTTGAATTCGAGTGTATTTCTCCTACCATACCAACAACTGTTGAATAGTTTTTTAGATTTGAGGTTCTTATAACGAAGTTGTAGATTAAGGCTGTCTTCCATGTTACATCGCCGTGTATTCTGATAGAAGTTTACCAGTGTTTCGGAGGACCTTGCTGCTTTCATAATCAGGGTGATGGAGGCAGCGAGGACCTCTGAAACGTCAGTAACCTCTTCGTACTCGTCCTTAAATCATACGAGTTGTAGATTTTTTCTGGGCTATGACACCATTTGGACTTGCAGGCAGAAACAGAGGGTGAAATTTCAGGTTATGACAGATTTAAGTTTCAAGATGGTCGTCTTCTGGAATGTAGCGCCGTGTAGTCTGGTAAATATTGACCGACGTTTCAGAAGAGCTAACTGCTTTGACATCCAGAGACTGGCTAGTAATGTTTTTATCGCACTACTGTCTTTATGTATGAATAATATAAGTAAACCACCTGGAAGAACTAAGAATAGAGAGAATATTGAGGTGGATTCGAAATAAATATGTTATGTGGTGTGGATTGGATTAATATGGCTCGAAATAGGGACTAGCAGCGGGATTTTTTCAACACGGCGAACCTTCGGGCCCCGTGATATCGAGGGAATTTCTTGACCAGCCGAGCGACTGTTAGCGTTGGGGATAGTTTGTTATGCACACCCTTTCCCATGAATACCTTCTGTAATATTTATAAAAATATTTTCTCTTTTTTAAAGATTTCTATACCAAAATTTCCTGCACATTTATTATGTCGACATCGATTTTTATGTCTTATTTTGTTGGATTGAATTCATATACATTGTTGGGTATTTGATACACTCAATGAATGTAAATGCTTTAGCATCCTTCGGGGGACAAGTGTTGTGTATTCTTTTTCTGCCGTGAAATTTAAGACCGCAATCAATGTACTGTGATTTTAGAGGGGCGAGTAGGCTAGTAATTGGGATGAGGGGCGGTCTCTATAAATCTAAATTTATATCGTAACGCTAAAATGACGCAGTTTAATTGAAAAAGCCTCTGGGAGAGTTGGACTGCAAAGAACGCCATAAGAAAGTTTTTATTCTTTGTTTCTTGATTTTGTTCTTCT
>NW_019059652.1:505006-523923 GCF_000696155.1 Zootermopsis nevadensis | reverse complement strand
TGTTCCTGTAGGAACATTGATATAGGACCGCGCGAAAAATGCAGACGGGCCCAGAAGTTGTTCTTAATTCATGTCAGGGCGTGAAGGACACCAAAAATAAGAGACGCTCTAAATGGGATCGAAAATTATAAAATTATTTGGGCGATATTTCGTTTTAAAACTTTCTGTAACAGATTTTGTACTAAAAAGGTTTTTTTTTTATTTTTCTCTAGAGTAATGGAAGGAAATTTTAAATTCTTATAGGACTTTGGTATTCAAGGTAGTGAAAATGAGGATAGTGATATTCTAATTGTGACATCTAAAAGTCTTAAATGTTACCAACTTCCCTCGGAAACTTTGCAATGACCAGTTGGTCTTTGTAAAGGAGACGCGATGTTTTCTTTGAGGTAGCAACTTAATTTTTAAAATATTTAGAGAGGGTTTCTCGTTTCAGAGTGTTAATAATATATGTTTCCCGCACTTTAGCATAAAAGGGGAATCATTAGTTTTACGTTATTTTACGTTTTGTTTGGCTGATGAAACCTAAAGGTGAGACACACCACGGCGGACCCAAATATCTAAAAAACTGTACATGAGTTCATTGAAATGTTTATAAGCATGGTAGTGCTTCAGTCTTCTTGCACCTGGAGGAGGGATATTGTGGCTAGAGGAAGGGTCCATTTTCGCGCATCGATGACTGTTGATTGGCAAGACTGGAGGATGGGAAGGTCACGGTCACGTCGATACAGATTCATCGACTAACGAGGATTGAACTCGATTATGAACACACTATAGTTTAGCAGTGTTAAGTGTGGTGTGTGCTAAAGTACATAAGTAATTTCAGTCATTGGAGATAATTGATTAAGTCCATGGAAGAGAATCGTTGTGGAGATGCTAATGGTCACTTAGTTAATCTAGAAATTTCCGAATTTTATGGAACCATTAGTTTCATTACCGTGTTCACAACAGCCAACCACCTGTCCTTTCTCTGTGCCAGAGTCTCGGGCTTTTGTGAACACGGTAAGGATTCTCTGTGTTCTATAAAAGACTGGATGTATTTCGCTAATTGTGCGACCGTCGGTTTCTCATAGTACTCCATGGAGTAGTTGAAATAAAGCTCCATATAAATTCAAACCTCGGCCTAATATGGAAGCCAGTTGTGAGCTTCACGTTTCCCCTGCTTTACGCTCAGTAGAGCCACACGGTGTTTACTAGGGAGGTCGCTGGTTTGAGCCCAGATCTTATCTGAAACTTGTGGATAAGGAAAGAATTTCTGTCCTCGTGAATTACAGAAACTCAAAGTGTCTTAAACATAGTTTATATTTTGTTTCTAATATCAAGATTAAGTAATGGGAATATACATTACTCGCACTCCTTAGAATCTGAAATACAAGCGCAATATTTAGTATTGTCCTTTCGATGAGACATCTGCATTCCTGGAACGTATGATTCAAAGTTCCAACAGCTTGAAGGATTTCTATTTATTTATGTCGTTGCATCATAGCGCAGACAACGGAGTTGAAACCGAGGAAAATATATTAACTATGAGTGGAGATTCCACTTCTGCCCCTGCTCTTACGAAATCCCCTCTGCTTAGCCACACTTTCTCTATTTTGCCGGTCGTGAATTTTCTTTAACACTGTTGTCAAAGTTAACGTAATTGAGTTATGCTAACATGGCAAACGACGTTTACAGTCGAAATACAAGTTAAAACTGTGTATCAGTGTGAAGAATAGTTTGCAATTTATAGTAGAGCTGTAATCCAGTCTCATTATAATCAATTAGTTCAGTTTTGCCCTATCAATACTAGAACTTCGTTACTGGAGAGAGAGAGAGGATTCCCCCAAAACTGCGAAAACGAATTCAGAGTTCTGACCCTTGACGCGGGTTCTGGATTTCGTCAGTTCTGTAGAAGATATTTTTCGCGAGACAGGTTTAAAAAGAGAGGATTTTATGTCGAATGTGGATGCCTGTGGTTCAATCTCTGTCCACCTGTCTTCACACCATTTGGCGCTAGTGTTTTGCTTTGAGAGCCTCTTCAGCTGGACCCCACCGGTCCTATAACACTCCCTTGTAACAGGGCATAAGCTGTATCTCCCGTTGAAAGACTGTCGTAGCAAACGATACCGCTTGAATGCTAACTTTAGAATGGGATCTTTTCTTCTGGAATTTTTCCTGTCTCTCCCCCTTACAGATGGAGACACGGTGGAAGTGAATTTGCGGATTCTTCTGAACTGACTGTGATAGAGTGTTCAAAATCCTGTCGCTTCTTTCTTCCACAAGCTGGTTCAGTATTAGTAGATATTAAGTGTCGTATTTGAAACGGGGTATTATTCATCACGGATTATCGCCTTTAATACCAGTACTGTCAAATTAAGTTTTTAAGGGTCATTCATTAATATAACACACCTTTACATTCAGCTGTTTGGCTTAGGTTGTAATATTTTAAACTTGCATGCAAGCCGTACCCGGTTCGAATATCGGCCCCTACACCCCTTAGTGCATTTATCAGTATAATGTTTGGATAATACCTTGAAATAGTCAATAACTGCTTATGTAGTATTTCCAGTGCCATTTTGCTTGTCTCCGCCAATTCCTTACAGACTAATCGTAACTTTGCATGTCTCTCGTCGATTTATATTTTTTAAATGTTGTTTTCGCTATTAGAAGTGAAACGTTGTTTTTCTAAAGATAATTAATGCAATTAACCCTTGTATCGGTTGTGTGTTCTCTTGGAGGTAGGAATTCATCTAAATATTAATGTTATTTAGTTGAGTTTTGTCACATTTCTGGAGGAAGAAAGCGTCATTTTGTTTAAGGTTCCCAGACTTTGCCCGTTCGTCCTTCTGATAAGGATAGAATGAAAGTGAAGAAGTTCGGACTGTAATATCCAGAAATGAAGCGTCTCACGCCTTCGCCACTTTTGTATCCTTGCTTATATTTTTCTTCCGTCCTTTGTAATTCTCTCTCCTTTTCTTCTTTTTAGTTTAAAGCGATAATACAGTAGGCAGAGACCCATGATGGTGTATGGGTGTGGCAGGCAGAGTACAGAATGGAGGTCTGCTCACTTGAGCTACAAGAGGACCTCGAACAAGAGTCTATAACTTTTGCTTTTAAAATTCTTAAAACTATACGACTGTAAAAAAATATAAATCCTCAGTATTCTGTCAGTACTGCCTACGCAAAGCATTAATGCGCCTGACTGCCATATTGCTTGAGTCATTGTCCAAGGTACAGCGTTTCATTCTCCTTGTTTCATTAGACACGTCTAATATTCCCAAGCTAATTTTAATATAATGCCAAGTATTGGGTCAGCCAATGATATTACAGAACAGACTGTCAGTGCATTGTGCAGTCATTGAGACTATAGTAATGCCATTTTCCTATACAATAGAGTTTCAGTGTAAATCAAAATCACAGCTTTGTGCTGAATGTGTTGTCACCAGTAGAGTCGCGTAACAGACCTGCATTATCAGGTTCCCAGTGTATGATTTGCATCAGCACTTTTCTACGTGCTTTAGAGACCCATACAAAGATCAGGCACAAACGGAATATTTATCCCCTGGAACACTCGCAGTATTTTTATAGCTCCACGTGGTAGCTGTAGCTACTTACGTTTCGTTTTGTTGGTTTGTTATCGGAACAGGTGTTGCAGACTTGCTACATTGTATTCGAATTGTAAATAACAATAACAGAAACAACCAAGGGCCTGTATGTGATTTAGGTTTCTTTACTGCAACATTTTCACCGCTGCATATACAGTGTGTTCAAAAGTTTCTATGCAGTAGGGAATAAAACTTGCTTAAATATTTTACTAGAAACGTTGTTTCCTGTAGACACAATGCCATTTTGCATTTAACATTATTCCAGTAGTAACCAGCTGTCATAAATTAGTGCTGCAAACCAAGAACGAGAATTACCACGTTGAAAGCATGGAAGTACGTGTTTACAAATGAGCATTTTTGAACATTCTGTAGATATATTGCTATTCTTTGAAGTGGTGTAGGAGAAAAGAGGAATGAAGCAAAGGAACAAAGAAAATGAGAGAGCGAAAAGAAGGAAGGGGATATAAAGAGGGAAGAAACATAAAGAAAGCGAATAGACGAAGATAAATAAAATATATAAAATAAAATAAGAGAAAAGAATAGAGAAGGAAATAGAAAAATAAAATAAAGACTCGAAGAAAAAAATCTATTAAGAATCTTAGATATGTTTCCGTCTGCCAATTTAACAAAAATACACATATTAAATAATAACAAAGTTTTGGTATGTTACGGACACTGAATCTTTATGGACATTCTGAGACATATTCATATAGATTAACTGGTTGCTAGGCATCTGTGCCGCTTCTCTGCACTTGGTAGCCTGTACCGTGTAAGGTTCTGGGGTAGGCATTTCTATCAACAGGCTCTATAAATAAGCTATTGAAGTACTGTTAAGTAGACGCATTCCCTGTCGCTCAATTATCAGCGGTGAGAGCTCAGACCAGTAGCTAGGTGGCGGGGTTTGGATTTCTTGCCTGGATCTTCTATCCACTGCGTCGCAAATAATGAAGGGAGGCAGAACTTTAAATGCACACAAAATTTTGTTTGGAAAGCCTGGAGGCAATGTACATCTCGGAGGACCAAGAATAGGTGGGATGATAATTTTAAAATGAAACTTAGAGAAATAATGTTTGCCCGAACTGATAATACCACTTGTGTACTTACAGTCATATCCTTATAAACTTATAATCTCCGAGCCTCATTCAGTATGTTAAATTTTGTAGAATGAGACTTGTGTGAAAATTTATTTTTCTTTTACAAGTCTTTCAACTTGATAAATGAAGAAACCTCATAGATTTGACAGCTGGTATCAATCTTTGAAAGCAGCATCCCTGTCTCTCCTTCCGGTTTCAAGAGAGAGCAACCCCTGACCGGCTTAGTGCAACACCAGACCACCCCCATAGCACCAAATCACCACCATGAGCAGCATTAGCTACGGGGTTGATCTCACGGTCATAAATGTGAAAAGCACACATCGTGTCACAAGTGTTGGTCATATGGACACCATCAGTTTTAAATTATCTTTTCAAAATAAATATCAGAGCATTTCGTGAGGTGTTGGTTCAGCTGGGAAGAGGATTGTAGTTTTTAATTTCTGCTAGAATCGCAGTATTTCGCCCAAAAATAACCACGCACATTCATGATGTCTAACAGCAACTTTCTGAGGAGAACTGACACTCATTTCAGTAGGGACTGGACGTCCATGTTAACCGTGTTAGCCCGGATAACGCAATTTGAAAAAAAACGTTTTCTGTCTTCCGTGATTCAGTAGTACTGCATACACTGCGATACAGCAAAAACTATATAAAATGCGTCGATAGCCAATTCTAGCCAGCCAGGTGTTGTTAGCCGAGTAATCGACTCTCGACTTACTCGTAAGCCTCAAATATCTGGCTAACAACGCAATATTTTTAATAAAAAATGTAATAAAATCTTAAATTTCATTTCTACGCCTTCGGTTGTAACTGCTCACACCCGATTATATTTGAAATGTTTGTTAGAGTGTTTTATTCTGAAACCACGAATCGGATGAGGGCTTAAAAAATGTCTTAATCCACAAGTCAAGGTTTCAGTAGGGTGGCAGAGATGAGAATGATTTGAGTCAATGAGCACCCTGATGATAATTTGAGCACCAATAAAGGTTAGGCGTGTTAGAAGTTGAAGATCTCACAACTCACCGGCCGGATTTCCTGCCCTGAGCTTTATTTTCTAGCACGTCCGTTCTTTTACTTCTTTGTCTCTGCTTGACTGATTATTTTTTAAAAAAAGCGATTCGTTTCAGAGGTGAGAAAGTACGTGTCATTTTCTCTAACTGTGTGCCAGATAAGGACTAATAAGCTGGAATATATAGATGCTTAAACGACGCATTGTTGAACAAGTATTTACGTAGGGTGCTAAATGTGAAAATCTATGGAGCGTCTTTCGGCCAATATTGACATAACATGAATGTTCGAATAGTAAGCCGGGCTATTTACAGTGTGTGTGACTACATTTCTGATCAAGTCAAAAAAGGATTAGCTCGGCGAAGCATGTAGCACTCTTCGAGACGTGAAATGTATACAAAACTATAATAGATTTACATGAAAGAAAGATCTCACTTGGGAGAAGTATATCCATGTAATTTTAATTTATTATTATTATTATTAATAGAACTAAGGGTAATACCAAAATGCTTTTAAAGAAAAATATTCTGAAAGTGTTGAAGGGATTCAACTGGCTCAGGATAGGGACCACATAAAAAGGCAATGAACTTTGTGAGATTTCAGGTTTTCATGACGGCGAGTAAGAACATGTCTTCTGGGATGTTGTACCATGTAGTCTGGTAGTTTACCGACGTTTAAGAGGTACTTGTTGCCTCTATCGTGATTATGGAGGTAGCGGGAATCTCTGAAACGTCGGTAATCTTTCAGACTAATTGTAATACATTTAAAAAATGTTTGTGTGATTAAACAGTATAATAATTATGATTAAAGTTATAAATATGTCTTCTACATGGACCTGAATAAATATTTACATAACTTTAATTTAATACATGATTGGGTTTAACATTGGATGATAAACTCTGTTTTAATATTCCATCGTCTCACAAATTTTATTTTGGATTTGCGGGATTTAACCCTCGATATATGAAATGGATTTATTTGAGTAAATTTATTTTCGCTTTATATTTCTATTCTGCCAAGAAAAGTGTTTATGAAGCCACCAGTCTATGACATTTGCTGTTATGCGTTACTGAATGTGGTAGAAAGTAGGGAGTTGGAATTTAACTCCATCAAACCGCAAGCTGGATCTTTGACTTTGTGACCGCACCGTAGAGGGAGACAATCTAACCACATAAAACTACGCCCGCGGTCTTCCCATCTTTTAAAGTAAAATTTTATTCCATGAAACGAACAATGGTTCACTTCATCTGTTATGCACATCTGTGATGCGTCTAAAGTATTGCAGGAAGATATGTAAATGAAAATATGGTCAAAGAAAGCTGAAAGGTATTTCTCGTACGATTATTGTTAAATTTATACAATTGTTTCTTGAGGACAAGATTTTATACATTAAATTAAATAAAATGTTTCAACTCCTTCAGTGTTAGAAACGAGACATCTTGTTTACAAATACTGCACCATTTAGGTTCTACGTCATGTGATATTGTCAGTTACAAATCGACTTTCGCCGTAGGGAATTTAACTAATTATTTGTTGAATTTTCAAATAATACGTTTCAAATACCTTGTTAAACTGCAAATTCGCGTGTAACCCTTACAGGTCTCACTTCTAAGTTCTTCGTGGCTGAACACAAATGTCTCGCATATAATTTATCCAGGATTGAACTCACATGTCTCATGTCTAGCTCCTTCGGAACTGACGCATGAAAAACCCTAATCAGTATTGCTTAGCCATAAAACGGGGTACCACATAAATGAGACTTTTCCCTGTTCTGTTCTGCTGGAAGTATTAAACATCTACGTTAAGACGAAAGTGTGATACCAGGTTTGAGGATAAGCAGTGTCATTTGGCTGATATTACGTACTGAAGGGGAGAATGGGTTAAGGTATGGTAAGCACCAGCAGTGGGCGGAATCCTTATGAAATCCTGACTTCTAGGAATTGGTACGTCGCGCTCCGCCATATTTACTCAACGACCCACAGAAAACCCGTCCATAGCAGTAACTATGCCAACACTTAAATACGTGTTCTGAGCTTCACCAGAAAGACGATAATTGGTTACGGTCAGTATTGTAGCCTTGACTCACGGGTTCATGTCTGCGGAAGTTGAAGTTAGATGAGAGACAAGTCCAGTTTTAGAGCAGATTTAAAATAAAACGGTTTGTAGTTCATAGTTCAGTATTATGTTTGTCTTGTTGTCTTCTTTAGGCTAAATAAGACGCGAATGTGGCTTATAGCTTTTTGTAACGCCCTGTAGTCTTATATGTGGTACAGATTGTCGGAGGAACATATCACCGTTTATCTCTATCTTGATTTCTACACTGAAGATGTGCTGTCTTTCTTCGAAACGTTTGTAACCTCAAGGGCATACAGGAAGAAAGGGCTTCACAACCCAGAAAACCAACAGCTCACATTTTTATTCCCGCGAAAAATTCAAAACATAAGACCTGAAAGGTTTGAAACCGATCATGTTATAGGCATACATCAGAGTTTATAATTATTATAGTTTCTATTACGTTAAGTAAAACATTGAATAGAAATATGTTTTATTTAAGTTATATTTCCTTAATGAGCTTTGTATTTTGTCATGTACCAATCGTCCATAAGACGAGCCTAATTTTTTCAGAAAATTAAGCTGAATTTAACAGCCTTCTGGGGGACTGCGTCTGAAGTCTCATAGTTTTTGACCGGTGTTTTAGAGGTGCTTACTGCTATGCTTAGGACGAAGAGTCCTGATAATGTAAGCAGTAAGATCCTCTGAAACGTCGATCAAGTTCAACTAGATTACGCGCCGTAATATCCCAGTTGTCATTATTATCGCCGCGGTGAAAATCTGGAATTTGATTTCAGAAAATTAATTTGAGCCTCATATAAAAGTCCGGTAATTCGTAGGTGAAACGTGCGTATAGACTGACTGATGGACACGTCCTCCCGATTTTGCGTTCACTTTGCGCAATTTGCTGTAAGAATATGCACTGAGGGGTGCCGCAGACCTGCTATGGCAGTGCGCAGTTGGTACAAGGCACGCCATTGTCCAGTTTCACACCTTTCTTGAAAATGGGCCTCATTCGTATCTTGTAGCAGTTTTGTGTGGGTTGTCGAGTGTCCCACATTTGCCCCCCTCTTCTGTGTTGGAACTTCAATAGTACTCATTAGACGTGCATGTGTGTTGAGCCAAAGCCTTATTTGTTAAGGGCATTCCCCACTTTCAGCGGTCAATTATAACAGTCTCTATCAACTTGTACTATTATATTTTCTTATTATACATATGAACAGTTTAAAAATGTATGCACGCAAATTATTAGATGCTTCGGGCAGTTCATACACGAAGGATATTATGTGATATTGAAAGGTTTTTTATGCAGCTTTACAGATGGTCGGCAATTTGGCGTAATGACAAACTGGGATTCAACAGTCGTGATTGCCCGAGAGTAAGAAAAAACTGGGAGGGGGGGGGCTGCAGTGTTCTCCGTTTTATAGTCATATTCCGTGGGTGTCATTGGCGATTCCAAGAAGAAGCCAGTGGGCAAATATTTTAATAAGTACAGCAGTAGAACCACGTCTGTAGCGGTTGCCATGGACACAACGTACAACACAAAGACACTAAAAATCTAAACGGATATTAACACATTTGGTACGGCTGGACACTCAATGCATGACCCGTCAAACCCGGTCACTTGGCGACCAAGAGGTAACTTGCTGTCTGGTGTCGTGTCCCTTGTCACCGAGTCATTGCGCGTTCTCATGATGTGGACAGAGAAATTAGCTTCTAGATACGAAAGATATATGTGAATATGTTTAATGCGCAGTCGAGGACAGCCGACAAGGGGTGGGCCTCCAGATGGGGTGTTTGAGCGGGAGCCAACAACCACAAACTGCTAATAATATGAAAGGATACGAACTGGGTTGATCTGACTAAGGACAGGGTCCAATTGTGGGGGTTTGTGAGCACGGCAAAGAACGTGGCTGGCTGTATTCTGGGTTTTTCAGTCTTGTAGAAGTTTATTGACGTTTCAGATATGCTTGCTGCTTCTTTTTCGCCTCTGAAACGTCAGTAAATATCTGTCCAACTACACGGCGCAACATATCAGATTACGGCCATATTCATTATCGACGCCGTGATATCCTCAAATGTCGCAAATTCGGATTTCTTAAACGGCGGTGAATTCTTTAACTACCTGAGCGACTGTCAGTTTTTTTTAAGTATTCAGTGGATGTGACTCTTCTTATCTGAATTATTCAAATGCAGCATTCTGTCTCTCTCCCTCTCTCTGAAATGAAAGTCAAGACCCATCTTCGCGTGCGCGTGTAACGTTGGTATTATACGAAGGCGTTGTTGGTCTCTGCAATTCTATAAAGGAAGACACGATTAATGCCTTTTGCTAACAGAGGAACACCCAGGTTACTCTGTCTTTGTCCTATTGATTTTACCGTGAATTGAATCACCGTGTTTAAACGGTACCACTACGTGTTGAATATAACTGAGAAACAAACAGTAGAATTCACAATGTCACCAAGGTCCTTTGTAACATGCATTTTGCATTGAATAGTGAGTCTTATAGTACGATGTATATAAGATTGTTTTATCTTTTGAGGTGTGGATTTATATTGCGTTTGGAAATACCAAATCGGTTTTATTTCAAGACTAAATGTGTTACTCTTTGTCTTAGCGGAACAAATATTAAATATTTGTTTAAGTATTTCCTGAAGAAATGGAATATTCATGACTTGTTGACTTTATAATAATATTCATGAATTTCCTTTATTGCTCAACGTTGAAGATGCTGAAAGTCGTATACGATACCAAAACTGGATATACAAGAGCCCGCCACCGGTCTCTGTCAAGATCTGTTTTAATATTATATTCCCATCTATGCCTCAGTCTTCCGAGTGATCTTTTTCTCTTTAGATTGTCTAATCAAAATTTTGTAAGCGGTTCTCATGTTCCCCATTCTTGGTACGTACCCCGCCAATCCATTTCGCCTAATGTGATAATTGTGATAATAGTCTATTTGATTAAAATTACAAATTACGTAGCTCCTCAATATGCATGTTTTGGTCTCCTGTCATTCAACCCTCTTAGCGTTGATTACAAATATTTCCCTAAACACCCTGTTTTCAAATATATTTAGTCTGCGTTCTTACGTAATGCGAAAGGCAAAGTTTTTCGTCTTTTGAGTCCGAGGATGGTTGTAGCGCCGTGTAGAGAGACTACACTGCGCTACAATCCAGAAGACAGCCATCTTCTTAAATTTCTCGTCGTACAAAACAGCATAACATCTGAAGATGTTAATTTGATATGACGTCATTCACCATTAACTGCAACTTTCACTTCGAGCTTTGTTTGTAAGAATGACATTAATATAATTCGTATAAACGTTTTAAGACTGTTATTCATCGGTGGCGGGAATACGGAGGGCGGGGGTAGCCCAGGTGCAAAGTTCCCACTGTGCATGGTACCCGACCGACGTTCAACCTCATCTCGTGCCGCGTTTTACCTTTATAGCAAATCGCTGTGGTAAATATTTGTATTATCTGTTTAAAACATGAATAACCCTGCATTTTATCAAAAAACTTGTATTTCAATTTTGTACGATTTAGATAATAAATAGTGATTATTTCCGAAAATAGTTTTAATCAGCTGATCTTTTAATGGTGAAGTATTTTTTTAAGGAACGTATTGAATTCTTAAATATTATAAACTTCGTCCTGAGGATGGAAGACAGCGTAGATGGCTCTAAACTGAACTGTAATATCTTGAGAAAGAATAAGACGATTGAACAGATGACATAAAACGAGAGAAAATAAGTGAGCGGAAGAAACAGACTGAGGAGGTTTCTGCTGAGTTTGGATTGAATGCTCAGCTTTTATAGCTCACTGCCAGGTTTTACAGTCGAGAGATGCCCATTTAGGAAAGCGGGGCTTATTGGTGTGAAGAGGCGACAAGGAGTGCCTTTTCAGGGTTCCTGGAATGGAGTAAAACCGTGTGTTCGAGTCATGATCATTCAGATATTTCAGTCGTCGGCTTATTTTTATTTGCTTCTTCAAGGGATTGAATTTTGTCTATACCTCTTACGGACTACAGGACTGAAGATTGTTTCAAATTCATTTTAAAGATATTTGAAGGCGCAAGGGTTGACGCGTGTGTAATCGCTGTTTAGGAAAGCATCCACCATCTTTTGACACAGTCCTATCGTTTGACATTGTCCTCAGCAATTTATATTCATTTCGCATCTTCAAGCTGTTTTCTTAATATGGTTAAGTAGAAAAGAATGATGTGAAAATGCAAGAAAAATGTTTTTATTAAGAAGTTTAACAAAGAAATTATCTTTCCTTAATTTCGAAAGCTGCGACGAGTTAACGCAGTACCGTGGTAAAGGTTACAACAACACTAATATAAATTAATAAAAGCGCAGAAGGACTATTTAACAACAGCAAATGTTCACCAACGGACGTTGCTTACTATATATATAATTTGAAATATCTTCCCATATAAGATGTCTCAAGTGATACTTCCCTTGAGTATTCGAACCAAAATTTTGTATGCAGTTCTTGTTTCAATTATGTGTATAACATGTCATATCCGCATAATTATTCAATCACATTACAGTTAGCCAAAAGTTGTGAACTGTACAGCTCAACTTCACGTATGTTTCCATAATTTTATTTCACTTCTAAATATTGTTTGTGGCCCTATAGAAAAAAGAGTTAACACAGCTGAAACAAATTTCTTTCCACAAAGTTCTGTACCAGAATTTTATCTTTTCAGTGTGAAGGTGTGCTTAAGATTTTCAAAGGATTGTATTTTCACTTTGAATTGTATTAACTGGTGTCAAACTCGTGATATATGAATCCTAAGGACTGTATCCTGTAATAATGCTAAAGTGTTTTCAGAGTTATTTCTGTGAAACTGACAAGTGAACCCATAGGCTGTGAAGCCAGGCCACCCGGACTGTAGTAGGCCTGCTATCGGAAAGAAGGAAGCACTAGAACATTTTCCCAAACGTCTTCGCTGTCCACCCTGCTGCTGTCTGCCAGTTTCTGATTTACAGCCCCAATAAACCTATCCTACTGGGGTCCTCTCGAGGAACTGAACTTACTCTACACTTCTTTGTGTCCTCGCCATTCGCATGGAACAATGATGTTTTCTTCTAAGAAAAGGGAATATCTTTTTTGTTAAACATGGCTTTCCAATTTTGTGTTTCTCATTCAAAGAAATCTGTATTCCCAGTTCTGGAATTACAGACGTTTGGACACTATAATCCTCATGACACATATACATCCTCTTTCTTACATCGCTTAATGCAATTAGAGGAAAAGGAAACAGCAGCTGTTGTCCATTTAATTTCTTTCCATAGAATTTGGGTTCAGGAGAGAAGTGCAGGTAGGCTAATGGATAGACATTCCACAGAGACACTTCACGATTAATAACAATCTTATCACAATACCGAAAATGGCTGCCTTCTGGGTTGATGCGCAGTGTAGTCTGATAAGAAATTTACCATTTCAGACGTACTTGCCGCCTTCCATTATCAAGATAGTAATACACTTTATTACGGCATTATCTTTCCAAATCGCATTGCAAATTTAAAATTTTCTTAAAAAGCAAAAGTGTGAAGACTTCTTTATTGGCGACTGGAGCCAGAATCTGGTCAAAATCACTAACACTTAACGCCGAATGCAGTCTCCGCCAGACCCCACCGTAGACCTCACCATAAACCTCTTTTATTTTTTTTCTTCCAGACTTATCAGTGTCAGAATTTTTTCCCCCCTGCATAGGAAATTGTGACTCGTACAGTCAAAAGTGTGACGTACATTAGCTATTATATTGGGAATAAAATCTAAATCCTGCCTTTAGGCATGATTCTGAGGTTAATTTTTTTAAGTTCTTCATGACAACCACATATTTTCATAAGATCCATCTTAATGGGTAGTTTATTTAAAGATGCGGCAGCGATCGTCTATTGTTCATTTCCATGACTATTGGAAAATTATTGATCACAGTGCGATTAGGCAAAATTTTCATTTTCTCGCTTGATAATGTTTGTTGATTTAGTCGAAGTTTGTGTAAATAATTTTTAGGGATTAAGTCCTTACCGCAAAGAAAACACGACACTTAACCATTACTTGACAACGGTGTTTAAGGAAATAATCGCTGTTTGCAGTGAGATTCATACTTAACCCACTCGTACAAAACAAAAAAAGAGTTGCTGATTGCTGAAGTAGGTCGAAGATACAGTTTCCATTTGGCTTTAAAGGGTTAGAGCAACTGAACACTGTTCTTTGTCCCACTGCTGTCTTCAAGAATGTAATTAGTTTCAAACAAAACAAGAATATTAAGGAAATGTGTTTCTTATGCTATTTTTAACACGCGATAGCGTCACATCTTTAAGAAGACGTTAAGCATAGGAACTTGACAGTCGTTTCTTGCGTGCGAATGAACATCTAGTATCGGTTCGTAAAGTGTTCAGACAGACAGCAGAACGTCTGTCCGCACTGGTAAACAGTGCGCTGTCTTCGTTCCGATGCCAAATTACGTAGATGTTAATTTTATGTAAGAAAAGACGCTAACGATTTGTATAAATATGAAACAACAGCATGCAGTTTATATTACAATACACTTTTGTGGCAGTCTAGTTAGAATATGGCCGTCGCTTCTAATTTAGGAGTTTATTGGATCAAATGTCGTAAATCCAGAGACCGGAGAGAGAGAAAGGAAGATTAATTTTACTATTTTCTGCTATGAACGGATATATCGGTCTGAAACTTATGTATTTGGCATTATCTGTTAAAATACTGTTACCTGCCGTGTCCACACTTTTTTAAAAATAATCATTTGGAGTTTTATTCAAAATTATTTACGGGTTACTATGAAAATTTGAAATTTTATGTCTTTCTACGAAAACTCAGCACGGAATGTGTAAAAGAAAGTGTATTTATTCCTTGCTTTTATTGAAAACGGATGTTCACTACCGAGTTCATAAAATCCTTACATTTTTAGCCATTTGAATTCAGTCGACAACTTCACGTGAGATCAAAAATTTGATCTTTTACCTACTATGTTTCTCTGCCAACATTTTTATATAACCTATTTTTATTTTCTGTCCACGAGTAACATTACGTGTCTTGTACATCTCATGTTTTCTGTTTGTCTATATTTTCCACGTCCGAGGTATTACCTTCTTTAGCAGAATGACGAATGGGCACTGCCTGGGAATCTTCGTAGCTAATGAATTTATTTATTTCCCCCCCGTTAAATGTAGTGTCTCTTACTGCTGTTTCCCACCTTCACGCCTGTCTCATTCATTCTACTTACTTTTCGTCTTACGTGTTTTTCACCAGGTAGAACGTCACAACATAACTTTCTACACGTCTTCATGACGCTGTGTTGAGACACTCAGTTTCATCGCTACTCCGTTTCTGTATCACATAAGAGTATCTGATAATGACAGTGTTTTGAAGTTGGGTCCATGCGGGGGTGGTATATACCCGCCCTATTGTGTAATGCATTGAACTAACGAGGACCCTAAACAACTCATGATGAACGTCCGAACAAATGTTATTAGAAGTTGGATAACAGGTGTGATTTATTCTCACTCACAGAGAGGTGGGGCTCTCTATATTTTAAATTTTATAATTACCAGAACCCTAGTAATGTTTAAGTGTGGGCTGAAAGTACAGAATCGTTCATTGAAAATATCAACCCATTTTAATTTGTCGAGGGAGTACCGTTGTTTAAGGGAATGATTTGTGTGTTACCGATATTGGTATGAACAAATGCAAATAGTTTTACGTAACACGTTTGAATTATATTTACTTAAGCAGGGACACCTTTACCTTTTACCTCACCGTGAACTACGCCCCTACGTATAATTAGTAAAAATTTTCTTAAATTCTACTCTATCAATTTTATGTAAATGGAACGTGTTTTACGGTCGAATGCGCCTATTAGATGGGTGTTTACCCTCCGAGCGTAGTGGAAATTATATGAACACCTGCTTTAACAGTCACTAACTCTTAATTTTGCCTATAGAGTGTGCTTATGGGTTTGTTATTATTCTCACAATAAACAGTGTTAATTTCCTAAACAGCATGAAGCAGTTGATCTTCGTGATGAAGGCTCGTGTTTTCTTTTAGGTACGGATTGAATTTTTTTATTAACTTCTTGCTTCAAAGGATCTAATGATGATGTTACGTGTCTGATGTCTCCAGTTTTGTCATTAATTAGGTGCGATACTGTTATGGTTAAAGGAATGTATGATTTTAAACTTGCACTGCTGTTAGTAGCTAATTTTTATTGGTACTGTCTTGTCTTGATGGAGTCAGTAGAATAAGGATCTGCGAAACGTCGGAAATACAGTCTACATATACACAGCGTAATCACCCAAATACAAGAGTCACGTCAGCATTTTCGAAATGGACTATCCTTCCTGTTGGCACGATCGTAAAATTCATGGTGGTATGGGGTAAGACTGTGGGCACACGAATGGACAAAATTATCGGCGAGTACAGTCATTAAAGTTACTGACTGCTGGATGGAGTCATGAGATTCAACAATTTTTGTAACATTCTCCGGAATCAATTATGATAAAATCGGTTTACCCGTTCTTAAGGTGTGTTATTCGTACGGTCCTAAACGGACGGACAGACGGAGTTAAGTGATTTTAGTAGGCTCCTCACAGGGTTTGCGAACACGTTTGAAAGTGAAATGAAGGAATTTCAATAAAGTTTCTCGTGATATAGACACAGCATGCCTCAGAAACTAAGAGAAAGATACTTTTGATCATTTTGCTGATAACTGCGTCTGGGTATTTTAAAGACGTCTTAGTGAAATATCACATTTTTAAGGCGGCGACGAATTTTAAGCTATCTGTCTTGTGGGATGTTGTGACATGTTGTCTGATATAAATTAATTGACGTTTCAGAGGTTGTTGTCATAATCTGGGCGTTAATAGAGGCAGTAAGCACATCTGAAACGTCGGTTAATTTCTAGCCGACTGCATGGTGCAACCATCGAAGAATGTCATCTTCATAAAGAGGTATATTTATTTATAGTTTTTAAGTATCTCAGACCTTATAGCGTCTCGTTAGAAACAAAATATGTATGTTGTATCGGAAGATGTAATAAGACTGTTGCTATTTCAGTTACCAGAGATGTATGCATGCACATGTGTTTTATACGTAAGCGATGTTAATTTTTTTAATCTCATTTTGGGGTGGGGGCGCTGGCGTGCTAAGAGGCATAGGTTGGGCCCCCCCACTGGTGTAGTAATTGCAGGTCCAATAGAGCGATTACCAGTTCTGTCTGCTGGTAACTTTATGACCCTCCAGGAGAGGTAGAGGCATCTGGACACAAGAAGTGGCTCTGATGCTCCTAGATTACATCTCCAGCTCATCAGCCCGTACAACGTGAGAAACAGAGAGAGACCGATAATATGTGTTGCAGCGCTACATCATGCAACATTAAATTATTCAAGTTCTTTGCCTCTATCCCATACATCATGTTGGAAACTATGTTGAGGCTATTTTAAGCGTGTAAGCTAGCATCTTTTGTCTCTCTCTTGTGATATTAGATTTATGTTTCATAAGAAATTAATGTTACATGATACAATTTTTTTAATACTCGAAACAATAATTCATACTGCATAGCTTTCATTCCGATGTACGCTCACAGCAACATAAAAATATGCGTATAACGAAAACCGCGGTTGTGTGATTAAAATTCCTAATTTTGGTTCTGTAGCTGTAGGCTTTGCCTCTCAGTTCAATCGCAAATTTTCTCGTTTTTCTGCCCAGTTCCTTTTTCTGTCAGTTTCTAGGATAGTGCCTTGAAATAAGATACGCCCGCTTATTTGTCCTTTGTAATTCACAATCATGATCTCACATTACGTAATTTATGTATTTCAAAAATCGTCATTAAAAAAGTTGGAAGCCACCAGGTTCTAGTGAGGAAGCTAATACTGCAGTAACACGTTTGAATCTCATTCTGAAGACTCCATTTCGAACCTAGACCAGTTTCACTGTACCCTGACTGAGGGTACTCGTGTGTTTCCTCAGACCCTTCACATTTACCAGGATATAACTTTGATGTAAGTCGTAGCAACTACTCTGCATTCATCTGTGTTTAATATTCCATCTTTTGCGAGGCTAGATATTCCTTGTTGTTGATACGACGTCATAATAGGAAAGCCACATATCCAGGATCTCGGATAGAAGCGCATAAATTTACTCTGTCTTGAGGTAAAAGTCTAGTGTAATTTGTAGGGCCCAGTCGATAGAGCTAGACCCTATTTGTGGACTAGATAATGTCCAGAAATGTCGTCGTTTTAACGATACACCATCGCCACAAACTTCCATATTTACCCTTGATTTTATTTTATCCTTGCGCAGTAAGAATTGGTAACTGCAGCGAGGCCGGTGTTATAGCTCTCTGCCTTTATTCAAGTGTGGTCAGCCCTTGAGTCAGCGTAACCAATCACAATTGATGACATGAATGAAACGTGTATTACATGGCCTGAGGAATTGTTTGCGGGCTATATAACCATTATTTACAGCGACCATTTGTAACTCAGTGTCTGGTTAACCTTCATTTGAAATATTGGCCCTGCGCGACTTGACAGGGACAAATTTACCTTTATCAATAAGTTTTAGGACACGCCTAAACCTCTACATACAACCATAATCTTTTTCTTTAACCGAACGCTGTGCCTCGTTCGTTCAAGCTTGTCCGTCTTAATGTGAAAAACCTTTAAATTTTTGTAAAGATTTTAGAAGCTGTTAAATCAGTAATAGATTTTGAATTAAAACTCTGAAATGACATTTATTGATAAGAAAGTATTTTTATAAAGCTTTTCACGGTTCGTACTACGAGTTTTGAAGCGATGTACAGGTCAGTCTATTGCTTTTGCTTATATGCGTGGTCTTCACTCAAGACCTTGACGAACGAATAGTTCCTAAGAATTAATCAGACAGTGGAACCAAATATTAAAACAGGCCGCGACCACTTTCCTCACTACTCTGCCATTTCTCATTTGGTCATATATAACACCACGTTAGGGACCCTGTCGTCATAACTTTTAAAGCTTTTGAACCCAAACGGACCGAAAATCTAAAGTCTTCTTGTCGAGTTGGTAGTATTGGGCCCCTATCCTGAGTTAGTTGAATTCGAGAAACATGTCTCTAAAGCCCTTTTTAATATTATCTACCAGACTGGAAATTTGTTTCTCATGTCT
>NW_019059652.1:466663-499818 GCF_000696155.1 Zootermopsis nevadensis | reverse complement strand
TTTTAAGCTCGTTTTTAACGTGTGTACTTCCATTTGATGGCATATTACTTGTTCAGTTGATACAATACCATTATATAAGAGGCAAGAAATAGCATTGGAAACTTTCTCTTCTTTAAGAAACTAAGCGTTTGAATGAAGTTGCCTTTTCTGCGGCCCTCCATAGAAATGGGCAGGCTGGAAAGTAAATTATGTCAGACTTTTGCCAGACAAATTGTCTCATTTTAATGCCCTATTGTGTCCCGAGGACTGAAAGGGCGAGCTTTCAGGTCTCTGTGTTGCCAGGATGAAGATGCTACTTATTGATATCAAGGACAGTGGCAGGAGCTATTTAGGATCGTAAGGGAAAGGATAATAGGAGGGGAAACAGGCATCTTTTTTGTGTGTGTTCTTTTGAGGATCCCTTTCTGAAATGTAAGCACGCGCTCAACAGTTGTGCCTTTTTTTTTTTACCAAGGCCCTCTTCATACTATAAAGAGAATGCCATGTGAAGTAGGCCTATAATTGTATCCCTAGTAATGCTACAAACAGGGAGTCTTAACCTTTTTATTTACTTCAAATATTCCAGATTGAAATAAAGAGATAGAGTAAATTAACTCCGTGGAGTCGAGTCTTTCTTGAGAGGTTAATTGTTTACTCAGGCGCTAAAGAAGCACCTTTAATAGAACCCAGAGGTTCACTACTGTGTCTATAAGACTTCTTATCTGAATTCTGAGTCCTGTATACAGACTGTTTCTTTAAAATGAGTTTTTAGTACTATCCTCCCATCTCTGTTTAGGTCTCCCAAACATCCCCTTTCCTTCAGATAAATGTCGCATGCCAGATCATCCTTGATATTAACATAATAATACATAATCCTTTAAAGCCGAATTATAACTGTTTTACCAGCTACTTTAGCAATAATTAACTCTGTATTTTGTATTGATAGATTTTGTGATTCCCACCGTAAATAGCGATTATTATCTTAAACAGTATTAGTGTATTGATGTTCGTAACGTCGAAGTGTTATTTTCTTTGCGGTACGGACTAAATTCTTAAATATTATTTAAACGAGTTTCGGATTCAAAGGTTTAAGAGAAAAAAATATGAAGCTCCTCTTCATACGACATGTTTTATATTCTGGCCTAAATATAGTGTTATTCTTTAATGAATTATTCACAGACACTAGTATTTGAGGTTAACTTCGGTAGTTACACAATGACTATAAATTTATTGCATTTATATAAATCTAGCATTCAACTTTTTTCACATAAGCTTGCATTTGCACTACATGCCACGAAATGAAATAAGACAAACCATAATATTCAAGAGGATTATCAATTCAATTATTGCATTTTATTTATTTTTAACAAAGATAATTTAAATATTGCTTCTCACTCTATTCTATGTTCAAGATATATTTTCCAAAGACAGATTTGAGTTTGATACCTGTTCAGTTTTAAAGAAATTTTACCCAGAATGTTTTTCTATCAGAACAGGCTGGTTGCTTGAAGAAATATATGACTCTCCTGTGTATAAGACTGGCCGTTCCTCAACTATACAAAATGTCCACCAGTCTATTTGTCTGACTCTGCATCAATAGGATTCATGATGTAAAAGAAAATCGACTGATTTATTATTTTATGACTTCCTTCATATCTGTTGGAGGCCATTTCTCTGGGTAATTTATGACAATGGTTACAGAATCTTGTCTACAAACTACTACTCAGACGAAGCTGTTAGAAGTCATAGTGTGCTAAGCAATTTACGTTACATAATTAGTTTAACAGTTCTGTTAAATGACACTCTTCTTCAGCCCTACTACTGCTACTTCTACTACTACCATCAACAACAACAATTCAATTTAATTAATTTAATTCAATTAATTTATTTAAGTGCTTGACAACAGCCAAATAAGGCCAATAACAGTCAAGCACTGAACAACTTTACAGGATGAAATATAATACAATGATTACATTCATTTCAATAATAATAAAAGTATAACTTTACAAATACAAAATCAAACAAATGAAACTAAATATAAAAATGTATCATATTAGTAATAATAATAATTAAATTCAAATCCTTTATTGAGTGATAATTCAAAAGAAAATGGGCTAATTAATATGCCTAAGTAATATAATAATTCAATTCATTAATACTAAAAGAACAATAAACAATAAAAAACCAGAAAAGACTTACAAGATTAAATACCATAAAATATAGTCAAAATAAAGAATTTTGAATAATAATAATAATAATAATAATAATAATAATTCAGTTAATTTATTTACGTGTTTGCCAAAAGCAAGAAGCCAATAACAGCAAACACTTATTAATACATCACCCGAAAGACGCCTGTGTAAAATATATAGTATATATAATAATGCTTCAAAATAAAACTATATAATACATGCAACATGTATTAAGAACAAAATGTATTTCAGAAATAGCTGCTGCACTATGTACCTCAGGGGCAAGGTGTGTCTCAGAACATAGAAGTAAATACTCTATAAAATGGTGAATGGATGGAATAATAATAGAATAGAGAATAATCATGTAGACCAGGGCGGTTAAACTTTTCCCTCAGCCAAGAATAGTTTTTTCCTGAATCAAAGAGCCAAGAAATTTTGGAAATATAATAGCAAATTTTCGTTTTTCTTTAGAATATTTATTCAGAAACGTTAAATTAACATCGTATATGCTACGATATAAATGTTATTCCTCTACAGTTACATGTTATTTTATATTTACTCCTGCAACGTCTTGTATCTTACACAATTTTTACGTTGCAAACTTTCATTTTACTGTAGCCATTTGTAGTCGAAAGCGCAGACTACACGGGCAATAAAAAACGATATTATTGCTACATCGAGGGCGATATGGAGACAGCTGATGCCAGGAGAAGGTGGGAAGTCTTAAGCCTCTTTTCTAAGTTGGTAATTAAGTAAGGACATGCACTTTTTATTCGTGGGTCCTATGATTACGCCCATTTATTCAGTAAATCAAACACAGCTGTCATTAAACCGCAAATACTGCCATTTATTGAACATGGTTTATAGCACCTGCCACTTTTTACATGCTTTGTACTTATTGTACGTAAAACAAAGTCTCCAGTATTATCGGTCTATTAAACACGGGTGTCCCCTTGTTCGAATCTTTCCCAGGACCGGGTTGTATTTTTGCTTGTGTTTTACATAATTAATTATCCAGTTTATTGCCATAATCAGTTTGGGATTAGCTTTACTGGAGAATAATATAAATACGGATGTCAAGGGAATTAATTGTGAGGAGCTTAGGTGGATGAAAATGGCTTCTCACAGTGTCTTGTTATTAGCTATGTTGACACTTCGGTTTCTTCTGCCATAGTCTGTCGTCGTGTAAGAAGATAAGGGAAAATGTAGTACAAGGTCTGACCCTCTTTTTGAACTTTGTACTTTAATCATAATAATGATTTTAGTGCCAAGGATAGGGAAGTAATTTTATTATTCACAGCAGCTTAATAAAGTGGCCTGTACTACCTGAATCTGAATTGCAGAATAAATGTTTTACCAGAATTAGTGAAGTTTCGCGTACATTTAAGAACGTCATTCAGCGCACTTTATCGCCAGTGTACAGCTGTTTGCTAACAAGTTCCGGAAGTGCACATCTACACGAGTAGGTACCATCTGTGCACTTAGCCACGGGCTAAATTCGTTACCAACCGGCGAAACTTATAAAAGAAAATGCTACACGCCTTTTGTCATTAGTTGTATACAGTTTATTAAGTCTAAAATATCAATTATGTTTCTGTCAACAGAAATTGTAACACTGGATGATTATTTCAAAACCCTTAGAACAGATAAGTAGACTAATTATACGTAGAAGATACATTTTTTAGAAGCTGATAGTCGCTTAATGCTCAACTGTAAGTAAATTATCCGCTGTTTATGGAACGGGATGTCTTACTGCCATGTTTACATGAGTCAGCGACTGAATCCTATCCTTAGCTACATCCATGAATCCAGTACACTACCTCAAAGCGTGTTCCTTTGAGATCCATTTTTCTCTCTCATCAGTGTTGAACACCGGAACGAAATTATAGTTACAGAAAACAATAAATGTTTAATAAGCAAACTATTTATCTTAAATTATGGGCTCCTATTTCCATTTTAGACACGTTATATTGTGTCCTGAACAATGTTTTATAACACTTGCTAAGATAAAGTCCTAAGTTTGCAACGTTGCAATTTGTGACACGTGTGTGTGACACCAAGCCAGTTTAAGTTGTGAACACACGTGGCGCTGACCTCTGTATGAAACTACGTATCTAAACTATGTTACTTGCCTGTCAACTTCCTCGTGATATTGCCAACATCAAAGAGGCTCGTTTAAATTAACATTGTTTCGTATTTGTGGCGGTGGAAACTTAAAAAAAAATAAACATCAACTTCATCGTCACAAGAATATAGTCGTGCGTGTCACTTACCAATTTTAATATCCCATGGTATGGGTCCCAGCTTTTATGAACGATCTACTGTCCATGTAAAGATACACAAGGAGATAAACACAAAAATGTCCTTTGCCGCATGTAGGCTATCATTATGGGTTTACTTTACGAGATTCACAAGTCTACTTGTAGGTGTGATGGATTTTTAAATTATTCAGCCTTAACGAAGAAGTCACACAGAGCATAATCCTTCTCATACATTTTTAGGTTCTCACGGAGGCGAGTTTAAAGGTTACCTGGGCCTCGTGTTGCCTCGTAATTCAACGACGTTTTAGATGTGTCCATCATTAGATTGCCATTAATGATGGAGGCAGTAAGCTCCTCTGAAACGTCGGCCAATTTCTACCAGACTACACCATGTAACATCCGAGAAGGCTGTCATCTTGAAGTTACGTGCAAGTGATAATTATTTGGATATGCGCTCGCCTTAAAAAAATAATAGTCGCTTAGATGTTAAAAATAACCGTTGAATAAAACGTAAATTGAATAGATAAGTAAGTCCCAAGAGCTTTGCTACTTAAGGTTAGTTAAAATATGCCTTGTGTTATGTGTATTAGAAGGTAAAATCTAACAAAGAGTCGTCGTTTTTATGATGAGGCTGTCTTTAGGTATGTTGAAACGTGTAGCATGGTAGACGTTAACCGACGTTTCGGAGGTTCTTACTACCTCCGTCATTAGGGTGATGTCAGACTACCAGAGTTCACGGTAAAACGTCCGAGACGATGCCACTTTGAAAAAAAACTGGATTTTCCGCTGTAATATTAACATCGTCTCGAACCGAATTTATTATTTTTCGAATACCTTATCCATAATTTGGGCAGTAAACAAGAGAGAAAAGGCAGAGCCGAATATAAATTGAGTTTCTAAATTTGAAAGCGATAGGAAACATTTTGGCTGGCTGTCGTGAGGTGATAGAAATAAACACGAGGCTGCATCCAATAAGAAATTTTATGACAGTGCAGTAAACCGTGTACCAATAAATTAATTTTGTCAAACAGCCATTTTCCAAGGCCTGTCTGAACTTTGCATTCACGATTCTGTAGTTTATTTGTTCCACTTTTACAGAAATGTTATACCACGGTTATAATGCTGCTTTCCGTGCACAAAGAGACGCGTGTAGGGGTTTCTGGCGCGCGAACACGGGCGGAGATTGTCCTATCTAGTTCCTCGCAATTCCATGTATATGTTTTTATGGCCTGGCACAGCTAGGTCTATTACCAGCGGACATGACATATTCTGGTATAAGCCATAACATATCTCACTTCGAAGACTTAGACGTTTACGGTAGGATGATATTAAAATGGATATTAAATAAATCGAACAGAACATTTCTGTCTTCTGGGTTGTTGCGCTGTGTAGTCTGGTCGATGGTTACCAACGTTTCAGAGGTCATACTGCCTCCGTCATCAGGGCGATGAGTATGACGATTTCTGTCTTCTGGGTTGTTGCGCTGTGTAGTCTGGTCGATGGTTACCAACGTTTCAGAGGTCATACTGCCTCCGTCATCAGGGCGATGAGTATGACGATTTCTGTCTTCTGGGTTGTTGCGCTGTGTAGTCTGGTCGATGGTTACCAACGTTTCAGAGGTCATACTGCCTCCGTCATCAGGGCGATGAGTATGACGATTTCTGTCTTCTGGGTTGTTGCGCTGTGTAGTCTGGTCGATGGTTACCAACGTTTCAGAGGTCATACTGCCTCCGTCATCAGGGCGATGAGTATGACGATTTCTGTCTTCTGGGTTGTTGCGCTGTGTAGTCTGGTCGATGGTTACCAACGTTTCAGAGGTCATACTGCCTCCGTCATCAGGGCGATGAGTATGACGATTTCTGTCTTCTGGGTTGTTGCGCTGTGTAGTCTGGTCGATGGTTACCAACGTTTCAGAGGTCATACTGCCTCCGTCATCAGGGCGATGAGTATGACGATTTCTGTCTTCTGGGTTGTTGCGCTGTGTAGTCTGGTCGATGGTTACCAACGTTTCAGAGGTCATACTGCCTCCGTCATCAGGGCGATGAGTATGACGATTTCTGTCTTCTGGGTTGTTGCGCTGTGTAGTCTGGTCGATGGTTACCAACGTTTCAGAGGTCATACTGCCTCCGTCATCAGGGCGATGAGTATGACGATTTCTGTCTTCTGGGTTGTTGCGCTGTGTAGTCTGGTCGATGGTTACCAACGTTTCAGAGGTCATACTGCCTCCGTCATCAGGGCGATGAGTATGACGATTTCTGTCTTCTGGGTTGTTGCGCTGTGTAGTCTGGTCGATGGTTACCAACGTTTCAGAGGTCATACTGCCTCCGTCATCAGGGCGATGAGTATGACGATTTCTGTCTTCTGGGTTGTTGCGCTGTGTAGTCTGGTCGATGGTTACCAACGTTTCAGAGGTCATACTGCCTCCGTCATCAGGGCGATGAGTATGACGATTTCTGTCTTCTGGGTTGTTGCGCTGTGTAGTCTGGTCGATGGTTACCAACGTTTCAGAGGTCATACTGCCTCCGTCATCAGGGCGATGAGTATGACGATTTCTGTCTTCTGGGTTGTTGCGCTGTGTAGTCTGGTCGATGGTTACCAACGTTTCAGAGGTCATACTGCCTCCGTCATCAGGGCGATGAGTATGACGATTTCTGTCTTCTGGGTTGTTGCGCTGTGTAGTCTGGTCGATGGTTACCAACGTTTCAGAGGTCATACTGCCTCCGTCATCAGGGCGATGAGTATGACGATTTCTGTCTTCTGGGTTGTTGCGCTGTGTAGTCTGGTCGATGGTTACCAACGTTTCAGAGGTCATACTGCCTCCGTCATCAGGGCGATGAGTATGACGATTTCTGTCTTCTGGGTTGTTGCGCTGTGTAGTCTGGTCGATGGTTACCAACGTTTCAGAGGTCATACTGCCTCCGTCATCAGGGCGATGAGTATGACGATTTCTGTCTTCTGGGTTGTTGCGCTGTGTAGTCTGGTCGATGCCAATTGGCACATTCATCGCCCTGATGACGGAGGCACTATGACCTCTGAAACGTTGGTAACCATCGACCAGACTACACAGCGAAACAACCCAGAAGACAGAATTCTTCATACTCATCGCCCTGATGACGAAGGCAGTATGACCTCTGAAACGTTGGTTAACATCGACCAGCTACACAGCGCAACAACCCAGAAGACAGAAATCGTCATACTCATCGCCCTGATGACGGAGGCAGTATGACCTCCGAAACGTTGGTTAACATCGACCAGACTACACAGCGCGACAACCCAGAAGACAGAAATCTTCATACTCACCGCTGTGAAAACCTCAAATCTTACAAATCGAACAGAGTCGGGATGAATCAGTGACTACGTAGGGATTGGTCGACTGCGGGTTCATATACCAACAGAGGTTGTGGATTTTATTTTCACCACTGCGTCCAGACCGGCTGTGTGTCCCACCCAGACTTGAAAACACAATCAGAACGGGACATGGAGCCAACGACTCACCCTCGACTAGTGCGGAGGTTAAGGATCAGTGGAGCTACACCTCCACCCCATACGTCTTTGTAACATGGTGATCAGTTAAGGACATAGGCAATTTCGTTATAAAGAAATTAGAGGTGGCGATGTGGATTCAAGTGGCTCATGTTATGGTTCAGTGGAGGGTTGTTTTAAATACGGATTCAATGAAGGACTGTCATATTCGCAGGTGTTACCATGGAGATGGTTTGTATCGGAATATACGTAGTTTTACGGAATTGTTGTTATAAGGCATAGAAAAAGTCGTTATTAAAGTTTAGGCGGAGGGACTTTTGACCTCCATCTTCAGGGCTTCAGTGTATGTTAGCACGAAATTTTGAAAATGTACCTAAAATTACACTATGCAAAAGCCCCACATCGGCACGTTCACTGTCTTGAGAACCTCAGATCTTATGTAGTAAGCTTATACATGATTAAAAGGGTGTGAAACGTGACCTGTTACTCAGAGGAACCATCTTAGATTCGTAGTACTTAGAACAAGCGCTAAGATAATATTGTTATGCGTTTTTCATATCCAGTTTGCGTGTTACATGTCCCCCAACTTCACCTTTATTGATTTTATAATTCAAATGACATTAGAACAAATATTATGAAGGTTATCTTTCGTATTATTACCGCCTTTGCCCATTTATTTTTTCGTGGGCTCCGTGTTTTCATACACCGTTAATCTGTGTTTTCCATCCAGAATGAGAGAACAAGCCTCATACACACATAACATATGCATTTGTAATTTGTGTGTTTTTAATTTTAGGTAGTTAGCGGAAACTGGGAGATAAATGATTTTTAGGGGCACGAATTTACATTTTTTTCAATTTTATAATGGGCATAACTTTACATTTTTTAAAAAAAAAATTTGGTTTATTTAACGACTATATCAGTAGCTCAGACTACATGGAGTCCAATGAATTAGAAATGATATAGAAAGAAACGGTCGTGACCTACTTTATTGTAATGTTCTGGCATTTTATTAGAGATACCGAGGAAAATCACGAAAACCTTTAGTTTCAGATCGAAATTTGAACAAGGGCCTTGGAAAATGTGTGTTATTTTAGTTACCAAATAAAATGGTACGCAAAAACCAACTCTGACTGATAATGGCCGAACTACAGAGCTCTGGAAATGCAGTTACTACATTGACCTTTCATTTCGAAGTCCAAAATCTACATTCGATTATTACATATGAGTTCAATTATTTCAAAATCTCCAATTAAGCGTGTTCTGCCACATGGACCTCCTGCGCCTTTAATTTTTCATCCGATCTTCACAGAAATATTCGGTGTGTGGCCAAGACAAATTGTCGCTTCTTCCATGTGTACTTTTCTCGGAAGTAACCGGTGATATCTATATTTTACTTTCGTGAGAAAAAAGAAAAATACTTAGTCGGCAGCTTTGATATTTAAGGTTAAGGACTGAGTAGGTTTTTGTGACAGTAACGGAACTAAAGTTGTAATCAGGATCATCCCGGGATGAATATCCACGTGGTTACCAGGTATCTTAACCCGAAGTTTGTCGTGATTCTTCTCATTAGTGCCGGATAAATATATAGCTATGTTGAAGCCTTGAAACCTTTGTTGAACTAGTGAGATGTGCATTCATTTAGATCAGTGAAACACGTATCGGATCCCACCCATAGAGCAGAGTCCTTTTTGAGGACTCGATAGTCGCTCAGCTAGTCAAAAACATTTCATTCATAAAAACCTGAAGGTTCATTAACGTGTTCAAAAGACCCAGTTAGTAAACCAGTTGAATCCAGTCAACACATTCATATCCTGTTCCGTTAAGAACCATTTTAATATTATCTTGTTTAAGTTGTCTCTGCGTTTTCGGCTTGGATTTTAAGTATTGAGGTAAGCGAGAATTTAAAACCTATGCTTAATTTTGAAGGCTATATTAATATGTTTTGCAATATGTTAATTGTTATCGAACTTTTATCGTTATAAACCCATTTACGGCAGTAGGGTCGAATCTGCCCCCTTTTGCCTACGCCACTAGCTTGTGGGTAGAATGAAAACAAACAAATATATAATTTTGTTTGTTTGTCATCAGTCTTTCGACTGGTTTGATGCGCGCCGATCTCTTCATTTCCATATATTTTTTGCAGCCCACATCCTCAAAAATCTGCGTCACATTTTCCAATCTTTGTCTCCCCCTATAATTCTTCCCTTCAACTGTTCCTTCCATTACCAAATTAATCTATCCGGGGTGCCTCAGAATGTGTCCCACCATCCTATCTCTTCTTCTCGTAAGATTTTTCCATAGACTCCTTCCTTCGCCTATCCTGTCTAAGACCAGTTCATTTCGTACTCAATCAGTCCACTTAATTTTCAACATCCTTCTATAGCACCACATTTCAAATGCTTCTACCCTCCTTCTTTCTGGCTTTCCCACTGACCATGTTTCGCTTCCGTAGAGCGCTGTGCTCCAAATATATAACTTCAGAAAAATCTACTATGTAAGCTAAAAATATTCGATTTAGGTAATGAGACATCAAACTATATACAAAGTACAGCCTCTAGTTAACAATGTTCGTGGTATTGACAGTGTATTCTTCCTTATCTGTTATCCTTTCCGGCCCTCTGATTACCACGTCTTTTACTCGTAACGGATCTAGAGCGGGCGCAGATTCGCCCCTACATCTGTAGAGTTTATTTTTGGTTACTCTTAAAGCCAGCTGTACCCATCGGTATTAGCCATGCACATAGGACAGAAAATTCTGGAAAGGGGAAGCAGAAGGAATAGATTTCTATAAAAAATGTTATAACTTTGAACGTGTTAAAAAGTTTGTGAGTCATTGTCTTTGGTCGACTTTCACTTTTTTTAATCTACGACTTATTTCTAAATTACTTATGGGGGCCCATAACCTGTTTTATGCTAGCTTCTGATAATATAGCTCCAAGCAGATATCGAATTTTACGATATTCAACAAGGCCTTTTGTCCTCTTGTGTGATAAAATGTTCATGAGACTTCAACTATGTTGTTGTTTAAAAGGAAAAGAAACGAATTATTACCAGTTTTTTGTTGCCTAGGTTACACCGTTCACATTTATTTCCTTGTTATTTGGGTAGCTCACGTCCCATTTGTCAACTGTAGAGTCGATTTGCTACATTGTAGCAAAGCTTTTGAAGTTTTTAACACGGCCCGAGTCCAGACTGTCACTGTAGACGGGGATAATAAAATGTCCCATATTTTACTATTTCGTTGTTTTAATGGCTAGACATTGAGTACATGTGTTGCAGTAATGCGGGACTCAGCGGGGCCAACATTTAGCTGGCTTGGTGTTCTTTCATTTCAAAGCGTTTTATGACATGTGTTCCAAATGAGACCACTCACTACATAGTTTATACCAAGAGAAAACATTCCGTATCTATAAGTACACGAGTAATTTGCTTATTAGACATAAAAATAAGAGTTGTATGTGATTTTTGGCGGCTTCAGTTCCACCAATAACGCCTCGTAGTTCAGGTGTAGGAGTAACAAATGACAAGTGTATAATGAGCGAATTGTTGCAAATTCACCCTTGTCATATCGCATAAATTAATACAGGGAGATCATCGGATGAATCAGTCAACTATCTCGTAAATATGCAAGGAATCACGTTCAAACTTTAGGTCAAAAATTGGAAGTTATGTTATTTTAGGACACTAAATTTGAGATCGTATAGTGTCGAATGAATTATAGTGGAAAATTTGTGAGTGATTACTTGAAGAAGTGGTCGTCGCATGTTTAAACTTATAACCTGAATATTTTTGTGTTTTTGAGTGAAACTACAATAAAGTTTCATAAAGATAGTTCCAGACAGAATTCAAGCCGTGTAACTCTCAACTGTGATTTCTGATTTCCTGGCTAAAGGAATAATATAATAATAGTTTTTTTTCAGGTGGTCACACTGTAGGATGAGGGGAGAACACGTTAATCATATCTGTCAGTTGCGTTTTTCAATTGTATTTTTTTATATTTTGTTATTCATATGTTAAAATATTCATGTTGCTATTATTCTCATTATTGTTATTCCTGCTATTATTGACAACTTTCCAATTGTTATTTTTATTCCTTTTTTATTCTTATCTCAGTTCTTGTTAATTTTCTTATCGAAACTGTGGTTGTCACTCCCATTATAATTGTTTTATTGTTATTCAGCAGTGAATGAAAATCACATTGACCTAAGATACAATTGTTGCATTTGTTATTGTTTTTGGTCGCCCTCCTGATGTCAGCGTCCGTGATGTGACATGAACAACTTTGGAACGCCCGTGTACTCCAAAGAGTACACCTTTCCAGTCATTAACTATGAAATATGGCAATGTTTCGTTTGTTATATTGGAATTATTTGCAGGGTGTTCTTGCAAACATAAAATTTTAAATGTTATTGTATGTGAAGAAATGTTTGTTATTTATGAAGTAGTATGATGTAATTACAGAATGGTTAACAAAAAGTGTGACATTAATAAGAAACAACTTCGTTCCTGTAGTACAAGAAAGTCAAAGGAATTATATAGGATTACAAGATGTCGAACAGTTTTCGTCTAATGATACTAATAAAATCACGTAGACAATTTCAGCAAGGGTATGATGTGCAGTTCGTGCAGCACGCATACTGAAAATTACATTTTTAATGTACTGTAGGTTGGAAGGCGACACCAGAAGAGTCACATGTTAGATCTAGAAGTAGACGGTAATATTACAGAAATGTGATACAGTGTACGGGCAGAAATGGATTGGACTGGTCAAGGTAGACTCATATCAGGGTTTTGTGAACGTGGCAATAAGCATTCTGCTTCTGTTATAACATAACATATAATATCATCATGTGTTGAAAGTGATTTCTGAAGATGAAACTAGGCCTTCCGGAACACCTCATTGTGTAACAGTTTCTGACGTTGATGGGTTTGTTATGGGAAAACTAGGATTTACAGAAATTTTGATTGCTTTAACAGCATTGAATGGTTATAGAACCCTAGTGCAACTTTAACTTACAATTTTGCTTGTTCCACGATGTTTGTTTCAGTTCATGCAAGACCCTTTGACTTGTGTCTTGCATACATTTGGCGTGATGCTTCTCCTTTGCATGACAAAAGTACGCCGTACAATACTGGGCCGAGAACAATTAAGATACGTCAGGATTGTCCAGAATGCATTTAACTGGCTTGAAGAAAAAAAGTTCTTGATCTTAGGTGATGTGTTCTAATCCTGCTTGGAGCGTGGAAGTTTTTTGATGTTGTTTCTAGGAGCTTTTGGGTGTTATTTTATCATAGCAGAGACCTTCTGATGGCGTTATTTTCCATCAGATAGTCTTCTGAGTGTCGGAATGTCATTAGCTTAAAATTAGGTAGTTTTAGTCAGAACAAACAAAGGGAACTACATGATTTTTTCTCTTTACCTATTATTTTTAGGAATAATAAATAAAATAAGGATATTATGGGTGAGTTATGTATTACGCATGGGAAAAGCGACACGCGGTCCCAAGTTTGGTTGAAAACCTCTAGGAAAAAGACAACTTGGATTACCTTGGTGTAGATGGCATTATGTTAGAATAAATGCTAAAGCAATTTCGGGTGAGGGATGTGGAGTGGAGTGAACTGGTTCAATATAAACAGTGTAATGGCAGGAATTTGTGAATACAGTAGTATTTTGGGTTCCTTAAAAGCAGTGTAATTTCTTGAATAAGAACCTGGACCATAAAATTATATGGTTGGGTAGTTAGTTTCTTTGTTTGATAGTTATGACGGCGTGCCCCTCCGTAGGCATTGCGTTTTGACATTGTAAGTTTTGTAATAGGCTTATATATTTCTAAAACTATTGCATAGCTTAAACACGTTTCCTTAGTAGCTGAGATTTATAGCTGACGGTAGAAAGAATCACGGTTCTACATTGTATCAGTATGTGTGCGTCACATTTTACGCGTTACACACAAGAGTTTATGGGTCTGGTAACGTTGATCTTGTAGTTACCACCCTCAATACACACACATATGAGCTACCGACACTTGGAGCGGGTCCATGAAACGCACATTGGATTCATCCATCACGCGTTCACATTCTTGTGTCGAGGAAGAAAAACGAAAAACGAGTTACGTGCTGACTTGAAATAGTCACTTCGTTAGTTGCTTTTATTATCACCAGAGGCTGTTACTAAATTTATTCTTGTGTTTATTGTTTGATTTGTTGCATTGAAAGGATAGGAGGAAGTTAATGACATTGATGGTTTCTTTATAGAACTTACCGTGGACGTTTGGTATTTAAAGCGATATTCGATAAGTCCAACAACGACTACTTCTGAGCACCATCTTGAAGAAAAGGAACATTGAAATTTGTTTTAATACCTTTTAAGCCCGAGATTTATCTTCTTACTTTTAAAATCCAGTTCTTACCGCAAAGAAAACATAACTAATCTTTATTGAAAGATCAATTGGTTAATGTTGTTTGGGAAAATCACAGTTTTTACTGACGTTATTTTGAAACACAACACACAGAGTTGACATAGGTGATACATACAGTTACCACTAGGTTTTAAAGGATTACGTATGCGTGCTACAAATTGGGGCTACCAGTTTTCATTCATAGGTAAAGTTGCAGATGAAGGAGGTACTTTTTATAAACTTAACTTTAAACTAAAGATACTGTAATCCATGTTGTGCAACAAGTCTTGTCATCCTTCGCATTTGTTCATGAGGAGGTATGCAGTTCTGGAATGAAATGCTTCTGTTCATGAATGTGGTAATTCTTAGCATTGAAATAATCGGTTTAAAAAGTGTTGAATTTCTCAGACATACACACGCGCATAAAATGAGTGACAATTAATGATTGCACCGAATGTCGCGCCCAATTGGTTAGCATTCCTTCGTACTTGAGAGGTCACGGGTTCAAATTTTGGCCCGGAAATCGGCTGTCTTGACTGAGAATTTCATGGTTTTATTCAGCCTCCCAGGTAAATCTCGGGACCGCTTCCTTCACTGACTGACGGACTAACAAAAGTATTTAATAATATTAATTTTGTTATTTATAATTCGTCTACTTACTTGTGACCTTGGAAATAGACAGAGGTGATTAGTAACATTTGAGCCGCTTTATCCCCGTGGAAAGAGATTCCATGCTCATTGGGAAATATAACGAGTTGAGTCCCTGAGCTGGCATGGGCGTGGTGACCAGTGGCAGTTTTAATTGAAATTTTAAGACGACCTTCATCAAATCGTTAACTTTACGTGCTTTGTCAGTATTTCGTAATAGTGAGAGAGTTACACGAATGTCAGTTGTAAAATTGTGACATTTACACTACTTGGACAGTGACGGAAGACGAGGGCGCCGTTAAACTAAAAAAAATGAGTACCTAATACAAACACTGCAGAATGTGTGGTATGTTGTTGAACACTGATATTCTAATCCTTGCCGAAACGTACGGTGTAAGCTGTGAGAAACGTTAAATCTTTCAGTACCACATTAACAGGCGTCTTCCTGAAGAAAGTTGTCTAAACGTTCTCAGCCTCTTCGCAACTGTGCTCTTATTTTATTGGTTTCATTGGTTATTTTGTGTTCCTTCCCATTTCGATGTTTGTAAGATTGCCTACGTTTCTCTCTTGCCCTTACTTTACTTCGTATCGCTTTAAGTCGGAACTACTCAGTCAGTAAAATGACTGGCTTCGATATCGACGACCTTAATTCGATTCCCGGAAGAGGTCAGGTTTTCTTCTGTAACATACAGACAGGTTATGCTTCCCCCCTGACTCCAGCATCCTTAGTTTTCAGTGTCGCTTTTCCTCTGAATAAGACGGCTACAGCTTTGAGCTCACCACTAATGTGTATCCAGTGCTGTGGTTAGGAATGTATCGAGCATTGCCATTATGGCTTCATGACGTAGTGCTCAGGTACAAGGAAGATTTTGTGATTTTATAACTGAAGTCTTTTCCGATTAAAAGTATTAACGTAATTTTGTCGCGCATTATTATGGGCACGTATTTGTGAAAGTCAATAATTTGTGTTCTTTGCAATGTTGTGTCATTTGTGTGTCTCAATAGTATTAATTTCGAGATGACGACCTATTGTTAATAAGTGCTAATCAGCAATACACACACACACACACCACTTACAAATCATCTTACAATAAATTACTTTTTCCTTATGCAGTATTTCGTCGACTACACACTGCAGTGATGAATAATTTAAATGCGATTTATATAGTAATTACTAATTGTATATTTAGTAATCATATAAAGTAAATAGAAACCACCTTTTTAGATCCGTGAGCTTGCTTTTACATAAGGCTTTTTAAATTTTGTATAGTGAAATGTTTGTCTCCTTACTGTTAACGCAAAACAAAATTTCGTCTAAATCTTTCGAGTAGATTGAAGATGCAAACGCTCTGAAGGTCTGCCGGCAGTACAAAAACATCTTTCGCGGTCTGTGTTTGTACACTTTGTGTAAAGGACGTAAATTTCCCTCTTGCATCAAAACTGCTTGGTTTAAATTTCATGACCTAGATGTAAAATATTTTTGACTGATTCTCTGAAAGATTTTGTGCCGTGATTGATTCATTATACAATTACTGTATTGGTGATGCTCGTTACCACAGAACTCTGGTCTTTATTTAATTGACGTGGTGTTGAAAAGAGTCCCGAGTGTAATCACAAACATCGCTTCCTATCTTAAGAAGAATATCAGTGTAATGTCGATTAGCCACCTGGAGACGGGAGAAGGGCCAACTCTCGAAACGTCATATATATACATTAAGCAATGGACAATGTCCAAAATAGTGGGCCCAATGCTGTAATGTGTTTTTTGCGTGTGATATTGTCTTACGTGTTTCTTTCTGGATCCTGATAATTCTATGTCGTTGACTGTATTTGTACTTCGGATTCTGCTCCTCTCTTGTTTTCATTTTTTTAGTCTAAAGTTTTGTAATGCCAGTAGCTATCTGAGACATCTCGTGTGTACAGTTCGCATTATTCTTTTGTCATTCTTTCTCATAAGTCCATGTTTAGTTTTCAAAACACAAACTCGGTTTGAATACTGTGTTGTGTTGCCTTAGTAAAATATTTATTTTTGTATTTCGGTCTTGAAACTTACTTTTTCAAACAACCAGTAGCTAGTCTTAACATTTCAAAGCCCGGTGGTAATTATATGTACCACCTTCTTTAAGATCAATGAAAGTGCATTTTGCTCACAGCGTTTATTTATGGGTTTAATATAATTCTCGCTGTAAACAGCGATTATTCCCTTAAGCAGCATTAACCAGTTATTTTTTGAAATTGTGAAATGTGTTTTATTTGCAGTATGGACTGAATTCTTAAATATTATTTAGATGAGGTTCGTGCTTCAAAAGGTCAACTGTGACTCCAGTTGAAAATGTTTTCTGTCAATAAGTCCATGTTCTAGATAAACTTATCATTCTGATACAATAACTGGATAAACTTGCCATAAACATGTGACTTCCTTACCACTTAGACTAAGTGATGAAATTTAAACTGATCACTTAACAAAAAACCAAAAAAGAATTGAAGATACATTTTATAATTTGTGACTTTTACATTAGCATGTTTTGTGAATGTGAGTAAGTACATTATTTATTTGAATATCAATAAAATTCACACATGAAATATATCTTAAGAAATCGTATTAAGTTCTGTGCATACGGCAGTTGTGTATTTACATAACATGACCATAATTTATGAAAAGAGATTATAGTTTTACACTATTTTCTAAAGTTCACGATTGAATTTTAAATAGAGGTATCAGGTCACCAAAATTCTTATTAACTTAGATACTAAAATACAAAGACACAGGACAAAAACTATCATAAAATAACTCGGAGAACATCAAGGGATAAATTAGGTTTCGGTATATACACGACACTGATATTTGAAGGTCGTAATTTCGGTTTACCCCTCCTTTTTCTTCCCCACCAGACAGTTCATTTAACCTTGCGTTTAACTTGATTTCCTTTCCATTCTGAATTGGTATATGGAATTATGATGGTGCTTTGTAAATTTAGAGGCGGGACTTACTGGTAGTGTGAACTATAAAGGCCAGAGGATGTAATTAGGCACGCTGGCGGTTGTAGAACATCATGTGAGGTTAAGTATTAGGCTAATCACCATACAGAGAAGGCTAAGACTGAGTTTCTTGATAGACCTAAATTAAGGTTTAGAGCAAGGTGGACTAGATTGGCTGTCTTATTATACAGGTCATTTAAATAATATTTAAAAGGGTATATCTTATGGAAACAAAACCTAACTCGTCTTCATTACAAAGTTCAAATTAGTTAACGCTCTTTAGCGAAATAATCTTTGTCAATTCTGAGAATCTTACGAAATAAAAATGCCCTATGTGGACAAAATTTAAATATTTATTTATAGTTTATTTAACGATGCTTTTTCAGTAGCATGAATGAGAAGATGATAGTGAATAATGAATTCAAAAGGATGTGGAAGAAAACGGTTGTGGCCTCATTTAAGGTACTATTACAAAATTTGCATGGAGGGAATGAGGAAAACCAGACAAAATGTAAGTTATTGAATATTGACATGGGTGGTACATGTAGTAACCATTAGGTTTTAGAGGGCTAATGGAAAATACTATTAAAATGGTGACGCAACTTTTTTTATTCCTTGCAAGATACTTGTTCTTGGACTCAACAGGTCATAAAACAAAATGTTATATAGCATTTATATGTAGTATAGGGGAGGATTGAATTTAAATTTGACTATCATCTATTTCTTTGTTGTTCTAATGTTATGTCTCCTAATTTTTTTTTTTTACAAATTCTCGTACCATATACTGAATATCATATGCAAATGCAAAGAAACTACGTCCTTCTAGAGACTTATGTTATGCGTTAATGATTACGGTACTTCGCGACAGCTTGTCCTGTCACCAACTTAACCTAAATGCGCATGCTTAAGAAAGCAACTAATAACGGTTCTTGCCTTGTTAATTAATAAGGAAGATACAAGCGCATTCTCGCCCGGGCTTCATGATCATAAGAATATGTGGATACTTCAGTACGTGATTGTAATTTCTGTTATATGCTGTAAACGCTGAAATTTATTCCAATTAAAAGTGTCGATATATTTTTAAATAATGTATCTATAAGTGTAACCTTCATTGTAGTTTTTCATAGGTTCTGTCGTTTTAAGAACTGCGTGATTTGTTGTCGAGAGTTGGTATATTGGACATAAATTCTTGGCAAGAAATAGGCGCAGTTTAACTTGACCATTTGTTCTTGTTTGCGCAGGGACGCCTATCAATCGGTTGCCCATAATGGCGAAGTCCGTCTTAGATCTATATGAGCTGTACAATCTAGTCATTGCCCGTGGCGGTCTCGTTGACGTCATCAACAAGAAGCTATGGCAAGAAATCATCAAAGGACTGCATCTTCCTTCATCCATCACATCAGCCGCTTTCACTCTAAGGACACAGTAAGTAGAAGGATCTGTACAATCAATTTAATATTTCCAAAGAAATTGTTGAAGTCGTAGCGATAACAATATGAAGTACCTGTTTTAATTAATAGTCTTCTCGGGCTATCAGCCGTGTTAGATGGTGATTAATCGCCGACGTTTCGAGTACCATCTCTGTCCTCGAAACGTCTGCATATATCTGTTTTAACTTTCAGTAACTGTGCATTTTACCTGTTGAGTGTATTTATGTGTTTCGTATGATTCTAACTGTAAACAGCGATTATTTCCCTAAACAGCATTTACCAGTTGTGTTTGTAATAGAGGAATGTTGTGTTTTCTTTTCGGTACGGACTGAATATTTTAATGTTAAGCTATTTACATGAACTTCGTGCTTCAAAGAGTTAGTATGACAGAGGATAATGTTCTCGTTCACATTTCTGTTCCCGGAAGACAGCATTGAAATAGATTTTCGCTTTGCAATATTTATCACTACTGTTTAAGCTGACCTCCATGCTACTGGTAGAATTTTGCTAATATTGGTCAAATTTATTTTAATCTTATTAACTAATAATTGTTTCCATTTCTTATGAGTGGTGAATATTTTATGAATTAAAAGCAAACTGTCTGTCAAATATTGTCCGTAGGCGTATTTAAATCTTGCTTAAAAGTAGATTATTATTAATTTTGCTATGTCATTTGTTTATTTTATTGTTTCGTTTACACTTCTGAAATGTAATTAAATTTCAGTTTAGGCTATAGTTCAGGGAGCTTTAGCGAAGACCTTTCTGTCTTAATGAAATATTGAGTGAAGTCAGATATGCCAGTACAGTCCAACGTGCTTATAAAACTGTTTTAAAATGGCATATTAACTCGAAAGAATAAACATAATTCAGTTGGAACAGTCGAGTTGGTTGGAATATTTCCATATTCCTGGAGTATTTATTAACACAAATTTAAATGAGAGACTTAGACCTATTTTCAAAGTTTTACAGTTGGAATAATTTGTAAAATTTGAAATAGAGATGGTTTAATGCTTTTAATAGAAATACTTTAACAATTTGTAAAACGAATTCTTAATATGTACGCTTTGACTTGTGTCAGGCATTGTAATTATTCCTGAGAACGTCATGAGCACATTGTCAGTCCATCACTCTGTGAATGTGTTACCACCCTCTCATGTCATGAAAATTGACACCCCTGGAACAGGAACCTTGTAATTACACTCACTGAGCTAATGAGTGTGAACGAAGTATGTAATGGGATAGGGTTTGTTCCAGCGGTTGAACTGCAACGAACAAGAATTTGCGTAGTGTGGATGTCGGATCGGATACGTGAAATTTGCTGATGTGGTATTATGGAAATGTCTGTGGTTTGTCGTGTTTAATTTCCGTCTATTAAAGAGAAGTAGAACTACATAATGATACAGTTGCAAATGGTATATAGTTTCATTACGAGTGATTAATTATGAAGTACTTGAAAGATTGAACGTTTCCTTGGCAGCTGAGTCAAATGGCGATAAATCTCAAGTAACCGTCGTCCGGCCCGAAATCGATTTCGGAACAAGTACGGAATAGGGGCGCTTTTTCGAAAAAAAATAATCGGTTACAAATAAACAAAGGAATGGAGAAAATTACATAACTCGAAGCTCCATTGTTTGTACTTCAGACTTAATATTACTAAAACGAATATAGGTACAGTTTATCAGTAATTGACAATTGGATAATTTAACGCTGCTCTGCAAGAACATAAGTTAAGGTGGACTGAAAGTGTAATATGGGGGAACAAAAATTATTTTAAAATGTTTTTTGGAGGGCCTTGTAGATGCTAACAACTTGAGATACATGGACAGATGGGATGGGGGAACAAAAATTATTTTAAAATGCTTTTTGGAGGGCCTTGAGATACATGGACAGACGGAGTTGTTATTTTAAAATGGATTGTATGAAAAAAATCGAGCATGAGGACAGAACTGGAATTGATGTGTCAGAGGATGTTGTATGAAAAAAATCGAGCATGAGGACTGACTGAAATTGATGTGTCAGAGGATAAAGTCTAGTGGTAGGCTTTTGTGATGACGGTAATGGATTTAGGATTCCATGATACAGAATTTCGTAGTCATCTGAGTATGTAGAATGTGTCAGAATTATATATCGCATCTTTTAACGTGGATTCTGTGATATTAAAAAATACTTACAACATGCCCGATTTTGATTCCGCGTAGACATAGAGGGCTATAAAATAAAACTAAACCACCTTTCTTAGAGATAATTCTGTTTTACGAGCAGATACATGCAAGTAAAAGTGAATATAAATTGCTGTTAACATCTCCTATAAATAATACTAGTAAGTGCCTTATTTAAAGTAATGTTATTGCGTCATGTTTCAGCGTAACTCAGGTCCTTTGTAGGTCCGGAGTAAATTATAATCGGAGCAGAGTTATAATGATCATATAATACGTCCTGTAACATAGCAACTAAAATATTTCTGATATACGCTGTATATCGCTGAAGTTGGCTACTGCAATGTGATTTTAGGACGAAAAGACCTACTTTTTCCGCGGAAGAGAGACGGCTTGGAAGACTCGAGCGCAGAATGAAGGATAATATTAAAACTATCTTAAAGACTTTTAAGGAAATGGGATTTGGGATGTGGACTATGTTCAGGATAGGGACACGTGGAGGGTTTTTGTTCAACACTGTAGGTAAACTTGGGATTTCCTTCGTCTGTCGTAGTTAAGTTACAGTAGGTGGTAATCGAAAACCTAGCACGAAAACTGAGTGGACTCCTGGAGTTTTGCCTCACATAAAGATTACTTTGCCAGAACACAATGCTATGTCCTGTTAAGGATCGCAGACATTTTTAATGTTAATACGCAAATAAAACAGGGCCATACGTCTCCAAAATACTTGTTATTAAAGACGTCAATAATTTCCCTATAAAACGAAAGCTCGTTAAATATCGGTTCAGCTTTTAACACCAAACTCCCGCAGGGAAAGACTATAAAATAAGTATTCACCTATTTACAGTCGATTGATTAAAGAACTGTTTCATATTCATTTTTATTACTACTGACAACTCTTCAAATTCTTATTTGATTCTTTTTCGTCATTGTGGAAGTCAGAAGAATTAAACTTTTATTACTTATTCACGTTGCTTCTCTTCCTCATTATTATTTATTATTGTTTTCTCTGTTGTGGAGTTATTTTGGAATGTAGCCGTGCCAAAGAAAAGTCATTTTTTATAAATAGTCACTAAAACTTAAATAGCTGGTCTCTATGAGAGGCTGTTTTTTATAATCGTCATTATATTGCGTAGAGTTAATTACAGTTTCTCAGTCATAGTCAATGACCTGACATCAAGGACACTGGGATTCGGAAAAATGTGTGTTGTGTAGGAAAATAAAGCAATACTGGAAACAAGCAATTGTTTCTTAGTTATTTATTTATTTATTCAAAAAATAATTTAGATTTTGATAAAATGTTCCCCGGTCACTAACCCTGGTGTTCTGTTTCTACAGATGCAAATTTATTGTCGCGTAACTCAAGTAATTATGTTTTATTTGTATTTTGTTAAATATCTGTCATATTTAAAACTGTTACAATTGAAGGTTTAATATCTCAGCAAGTTATGCACAAATATTTTTGTAGCAAGGCAAAATAAGTGACGTCAAATTTTTGTTTTGTGCATCTCAGACCCTAAAGTAAGGTTTTTCTTGTACAAAAATTGAAGAAGATTAAAACAAATTTAATTGAATTCCCTTCAGTAGTTTAGAAGCTTAAATACCCTGTTGGAGTGATCGACAAGACCTCTCTATTATGCTTTCATTATACTGATTTTATCTGCTGTCTTCTGCGTTTTATTACGACGGCCCCTTAAAACACCAACACGATATGACATTTAGTGTATTCCAATTCAGAAGTTTGTCTGTGAAGCGTTTACATTTATTTCCAGCTTGTAACGGAAGTGTCACACATTGTGATTGGGTAGAAATATAGACCGTTTGGTTTATCATCCGTGCATCTTGTTGAGATTGGCTTATTTCCAAAGCTTCACCTGGCCAGACTTTGGCCAAGCTTGATGAATTAATCAGCTAGAAATAAGAAAGACTTGACATTAAAACAGGGCAGGATGATTGATGGCAGATTCAAGTATCACTTCCTTGAGTGCAGAGGAATGACGGAGGGGGGGGAGTGTTTTTTATAGGAAATACTTTTCATTTGGATGTTAGGTGTGTGTGATTATGTCACTGAGAAACAGAAATAGCCACCCGGTGCTCTTGAGCTCCGTGCGACGTCAAAGGAAATCAAGGAAGGGCAGCCTGACACATGGAGATGGCATCAGACAGCAAGATCTAACTCTTATGAAAGTATGTGAAATAAAAAAATACATCGCAGGATGGTGTTCGCACATCATTTAGAACGAAACGTTAGACATCGCGTCTGGAAACAGAACATTCGTATCATCACATCACTGTCCGTCCTTTTTGCCAGTTCAAACGGTGGCATAGTTCAGGGTGTTCAAGAATCATCTCAGAAATTAAAAAAAAAACTTTGGCTTTTCCCCGATCAGACAAAGCTGTAATACGTCAAAAACTTAATATTAATATGTAGGATTGAGGTTTTCACGGCGGTGAGTCTGAAGGTTTCTGTCTTCTGGCTTGTTGCGCTGTGTAGTCTGGTAGAAATATACCGACGTTTCAGGGGCCCTTGCTGCCTTGGATGAATATTTATCGCCCTGATGATGGAGTCAGCAAGGACCTCCGAAACGTCGGTATACTTCTACCAGACTACACGGCGCAACAACCCGGAAGACAGCAATATTCTTAATGTTAATAGTAGGCGGCCTATGTTTGAAGACTTTACTGCTCATACAGATAGAAAGAGTTGAAATGTGGACAAAATAGGCGAGGAATTGTGACACGAAAATTATAAGCCTACAGGAGGAAACGTGGAGATGTATTATACGGCCACATTCGTAAATACAAGAAAAGATTAAGTGAAAACCGTAGCGGATTAAGACAGAAGTATCGTTAAACAGAATTTTCGTTGGGAAAATGGAAATGAGACCTATACTTAGATGGAGTGATACTATTGGAATTGATTTGAAATAAATGGGACTTGGGATTGTGGACTTATTCTTTCGTTTGAGACCAGGGTCCAATGGCTGGATCTTTAACTATTGTAATTAACTTTCGGGTTCCGTAAAAGCCGTGTAATTTTCTCATTAGCCGAGAGACCGTCGGCTTTTCGGAATAAGTTGGCTCATTGGTTCCTGTTGGCTTCGTGTACTTTGATTTTCAGGTAGGACATTGTATGATTAATGATTTTGAACTGCATGATTCGAACTTCATACACAGACGCATACATTTCAATGACAGTATTGTATGACGGGAGAATAATATTAAAATGCATCTTTTAGAAATTGGGTATGAGGGTGTGAAGTGGAATTAGTTGCCCCAGGATGGGGGTCATTGGTGGTCTCTCGTAGTGAGTAATGAGTCAACAACCGAGTTGCATAAGGGGGAGGGGTTAATAGCCGAACGCCTGTAAACTTTTCAAATATAATTCGTGAAAGATAAAAATATTTCGGAACCAAAGTGTCGTCAATAATAGCTGTGTGACCAATTAGCTGGAACGTGTCCTAATGATATATCTAAATGAAATTACTCACAAACTTCAAGAATCTATGTTTACATGAACGGGTTAGGGGGCCTAAGAAATGATGAAAGAACCAGTCTTAAACATAAGTCTAATGGCTTAAGCCGGGATGTATAAATGTTAATGTTATTTGATTCACATTCTTCTGTGGCGCATTCTTGTGTCATTAATTATAATTATTTTATATTTGTTTTTATTCCAAAGGTTTTTGTCCGATAAAGACAGGATTATTTTCAGTACTGATTCCGTTTTAGGCAGGTGTTACTGTTTACGGTCGTGTATGGATTATGACGAATTTTAAAGATCTGGTCATGGAATAGAAAACATGTCGAGAAGGACAATCAACAGGTGTTTGACGTCTGGCGGGAATTTAACGCCGTGGAAGAAAATAATTGATTGAGACAAGTCAAATAAAGTGTTGAAAGGTTTGGAAGCAAAGAGACAGACCGTGAATCTTTATATAATAAACATAGGACACGTACAATATCCTGTATCCTTTTAGCATCTTTTACTTAAAAATCTTCACCGTCATTCTCAAATAAGTGGATTTGCATGTTAATATGGTATCTGCCACGCCTTGCAGAACTCAAACATTGTCAACTGTCAGAGGAATGTCTGGTATTTAAAACGCCATAAAATTTTTTTTGCAAAGCAAATAACGAAGTTTCTTCCAAACACTTCACAGGAAAGTTGGCTGAATGTTCAAGTAATTATGTTTAGTGTGTTTAATCTGGCATGAGAAAAACGCATACATAAAAGTTAAAGGTCTCGGCGTATATGTTCAGAAATGCTAAGATCGGTTGCTTAGCAATCGCTTCAAGTTGTGTGAGGGCGCGCTGGATGAACGTCGTCGCGTGTCTAAGCACATTGAATGGCTATGAGAAATACAGAGTTCAAATGTGCACACTCTTTTTGGACTACACATGTCTTAATGCATTTGTGAATTTGCTTACATTACTCATTGCTTTTCGAACTTCATTTACTACAGATGCAAATGTATTATTTACACAACTAATTAACAGTGCACGTAACTAACTCCATGAAAAGCAGCATCATTCTAGAGCACCTGATAGTCGCTTAGCTCGTCAAACTCTTTCGTCTTTCATGAAATCATGTTACCATATTTACAAGAACCTGCTCGTCGACATTGTCAACTCTGAATTCGGTCCTTACCGTAAAGAAAACACAACAATACCATTACAAACATCAGTTGGTTATTGCTGTTTAGGGAAATAATAAATATTTATTTTGTAAATCTCAAAAAAATACGAAAGCATAAATATATTCTGGACAAAATACAGATCTAATTAATGCAGATGGTACACATATTTACCACTGGGATTTAAAATGCTAAAATTGCATATGGATCTATAACTGTTTAAACGCTGGCTATATAATAAGGCCGCAAATATATTTAGAGTTAATGAGGTCTACATTTTATTTTCTGCGCGTTGAGTTTCATATAGAGGCGTCCTCTTAACGATATAATGCAGGCTATATCAAGTTTTAGTCTTGGGACGGATCACAATGACTTAAAACCTGTCGAAGAAGTAAAGTTTCGAGTTTCAAGTACACGGCCAGCCATAGATTAAATCCGTCCGACAGTTTTGTATTTTCCACCAAATTTCGTACGTAAGGAAAAATATGACCACTCCATCGCGCAATCCGTTTCATGCATTTTAGGCAGGGAATTAATAATAAAATCATTATTTATGCTGAAAATTATGCGCATTTATAAACACGGCGAAATGCCATGACACAGAAGAATAAAGGCTGCTTTATAATATGTAATAGGATACTTCTGAAAGAAATGCTTCAGCTACATTTGTGCGTGAGTTATAATCATAAATTCAGCATCCTGCTTAGATATTACATTTTAAAAAGACCCTACAACCTGTTACATCCATAACCTTAAAATGTACTCACCACATGCGGGTCAAAGTAGACCCCTAAAACTTAGTGGTTGCTTCAGTTTAATGGACAACCAAAGGAGAAAACACGATAATACATTTTATATCTAAAGTTTGAGTGAGTCACGTAATAAATCACACATCATGGCGACGTTAAGTGTCAAAGCTATAAATCGGTTACAACACGGAATCAAAACGACTCCACACATCGCGAAGAACAGTGTTTATACGAACCTCATCCCAAGTTCATGACCGCAGTCAGTAGCACATAGACCAGTCCTCATCGCTTGACTGTACTTGTCCCCCCCCCCCCCCCTCCTGTTCTGCAAGTACAAAATTGTTAACCCTCGAAGCTCGTACCGCAAAGAAAACACTACACTTCATTATTACATAGATCAAATGGTCAGTGTTGTTTAAGTAAATAATCGCTGTTTATTTTGATAATGCTAAACTTGTCGACTCTGTGGTCAAAATACAGAGTTACTGAATTCCGAAATGGGTTTTATTTATATTTACCATTGTGCTTTAATGCTTATATTTATTGGGAAATTGTCTGACAGTTATTGACAATCGTGAATTAAAATCTGTGTACTCGCTTGTCTCAAATATAAAAATAGGTGTTCCAGCTTCTAAACACCAGTTGCAATTAATTGTGTTGATAATAATACAATTAAATTACTTATTCTAAGAACAGTTAGAAGTAGGCCTTGTCTGAAAGTTTAGACTTATTTTGTCCACCATGATTCATCTTTTTACGCCATGTTTTGTAGACGAGGGAACAGAATGACTTACGTACGTGGCCACAGCTGTTTTTTTTCCCAATCAGGTTAATATATTGCATATGTCCGTTTTTGTAACTTCCTAATATTTTACTCAGTTACCTGTCATTACATGATGGAATTTTTAATCAATAGCCAATAAAATCAGAAAATATACGGTTTTGATGATGCTTTTTCCCCATTCGTGATCTGTTACTCAGACTATAGGCCTATACCACCGAATGTAAACAACATAGAAGAAAGCTGTCGTGGCCTAATTTATCCAATCCGGAACATTCCTGGAGGGACTGAGAAAAACCTCAGGATATTTAGCCTCCGCGACGAGATTTGAACCAGGGACCTTCCGACTACTCGGTCGCTATGTTCTGTAATGCTAATGATGATTATGATGATGTGTGTCGGTCTATTAATACTCAGACACAGTGTTTCCGCAAGCTGACAGATCATCAAGGTGGTCTAGCACCAGGGTCTTGTGACCCGTTGCTAGGCAGCGGGCCAGATCACTGTCCGTCTCTTACTCGCACACGCTCATTGTGATTCACAAGTCATTTTTAATTCCGTAGGTGGAAGGGCGTGGACCAGGAGGGGGGGAGTCCTTCGGGTGTGCCATGTGTGCACATGTCTCTTCGCTCTGAGTGTCAGTCATTTGACGTTTTTGTCTCGTTGGAACCAACTCTTCCCATCGCCTGTCTTCTTAAGTGGCGTAGGATAGGTCTACATAATTTAAATTAACATTGGGTAATCGAAGATTTAAATAAAATGGTAATATTGCAACAGAACGTTTATCTTGTTATTTAATTCAATTAAATTCTTTATGAGAGCCAGGGTAGCAAAGTCAGTATAGTGACGGGCTACAGACGGAACGAAAGGGGTTCGATCCCAGACGGGGGCAGAAGATTTTTCGGGGCTGCGGAGACGAAGACGTGGAGTCGGTAAAAATGTACCGACTCCGAAATCGATATAAAATCTTAAGAACAATTTCTAGTGCCGAGGTTAAGAATGACTAGGAGCTATATATCTCTCCCCCCAATCGCCTACAAGGCGTGTAGTGGGTTAGCTTTACTTTGCTTTATGATGACGCAAGAACCCAGAGGCCAAAATAGTATATTGTAAAAAATATTATTAAAAATTTAGATAATTGTTCCATGATAGCGGAGATTTTGATCTGATGTGACTGTCACATTATCAAGATACATCCTGTGTGGACGGCTTGTGTGTTATTATCGTTCACTACTTAACCGGTTTGACCCTGAAACAAACTATATTTAGTGATGTATTTCGCGGTTATTCTCAGTCCCGCGAATTTGCTGTCGAGAAAGAACATTACATTTGGCCACAACCACACCCGTTTCAATATGTTGCTATTATTCATTCATCGTCCGATCATACGTACTCTTGAGTCACTGCGTCGTCAAATCAGAAATGAATAAGTTATATAAGTCCTGTCATACCCTGTTTATTTTGGACGCACTTCTATATAATTCTCCTTGGTCTGCTTGGATAGCATCAAGTCAGTGTTTGTAATTTGTATGTCGCCATTTAACATTCCTGATTCCCCCGCTGACGCCACTGTACATGTCTTGAAAGTGACGACTTTCTGCCGTGTTATATGTGTCCTGCCATCTTTTGACAGGTACATGAAGTACTTGTACCCGTATGAGTGCGAGAAGCGACAACTGAGCACGCCTGAGGAACTACAGGTAGCCATTGAAGGAAACAGGCGTGAGGGGCGTCGTAGTAGTTATGGTACTTACTCAGAGATGGTACAACGGAGTCCACTGCCTAACCTGCCGCCCACACACCCCTCACAGATGTCGCCCCTCAGCCTTGTGACAAGCGGAAGGCCTGCCATGAATGGCAACTCAAATCATCATCATCACCACCCATCACATCCACAACCACATGGACAGCCCCTGGGAGCAGGTATGCAACACTCAACGCTTCCGAAGAGAACATGTGAAGTGTCACACTGGAATTTTTTAGTGGATTTTCCGTCTAATTCTAGGCCTTTGGTGTTCTCAACGTTTTGGTGCTCACAGCATATTTCAGATTCTTTTTTCTTACGCAGCATAATAAAATCAGATTAAAGAAATACATTTATAGGACTACACATATTTTTATTGTGTAATATATAAAATTATTGCAAAACAGGAAGATGATGACATTTAATTAATATACTCAGTTACAGATAATAATGTGAGATTAACGATTATTTGATTTTTTAATTTGCCTTTATAATTTTGTGTAATCATTCTTCTATTCAAAGCCTCGTGGTACACTTGGCAAAAGCTTATGGCTTGTCTTATGTGTATTTATTGACTTTAATGTCACTGTTGTCTTCCGATTTACGATAACCATTCATCTCTATCCATCCACAGTTCTGCCACTCCCCTCTCTGCCGTTCTTCCATCCATCTTAGTTCTACTGTCTTTAATCCTATCATCCTTTTCTTCCAGTTCTTGGTTAATTTCTTTCATTTTATTCCCCTCATGTTCTACTTTTATTTCACCTAACTTTACTCCACCTTATTTCTATTTATACTTCTTCCATATTGTTTATTTCATACATATCCTCGTGAATATAGTAAATGTTTGACCAGCTAAGTGACGGTCAGCTTCACAAGGAGTGTTCTCCATGGGGTTGCTTAATTAGTTACAGATATGATATGCAGCAATTCACAAGAAGACATATCATGAGACGTATCCGTTAACTAAACTGTGGTTAAACTTTTCTGCGCGATAGATTCGATGTATAAAAACTTAGACTAATCCCTTGGGCTGGTAAAAGAAGTGATTAATTCGTTTGTGTGCGCTTAAAAATTGATCCACTAGCTTCATTACAATGCCTACAGAGAGCAGCGTGTCAATCATTCCGAAAGCTCGTTAGCGGAAGCTCATCCATTATCGCCTTGTCTTACCTCCCACCTTCTTCCAAAGGGACGCTACAGAAGTGTGGAACAGCGCCAACTATCTGTCCAAGCCAGAGCCTTGCTAACGCTATCTGTCATTTAAACTTGAATCATTCGTTGTATACATCTGTTAGCTGATTTTATCCAATCTTCGTAAGCAGTTGACTTGTATTGAACTCTGCTGTACTTAGTTCAGATAATGTTTATTCATTTATCCACTCATTGCAGTTCCTTCATTAGTTATATCGCATTCTGATGACGGTATATTCCAATCTACGTAGTATTCTAAAAAAACCCACACATATTGAAAACTAACCTCAATTACTCATTGGACCATCACGTGATTGAGCTCTTTCTAAAGGATCAAACAAAGGCGGTGTGTATGTGCACCTCCTCTTTACACCCGAGGACAAAGAGATCCGGTTTGTGCTTTCTAGAATACCCAGGCAATGGGTACAGTCCAAAAACTCACAAATCCAGATCAGTTTATTTACGTTTGTGTGTTCTCATGACGATGTATAATTTTTAACCAAATTTCTTTATCATAATTATATAATGTTTATATCAGAGCCTTTATTTATATAATTCATTATTTTATTTACTGTTAATGCAGTTATTAAATAAAGTGTTATTACATAATTTTTCAAACTGCAACATGTTTAAACATAACCTATAATCAGGTTTTTGATTTATGTGTAGTCTTACTGCATTTAATTTGAAATTTGTACTGGCCATTGTATGTATGCCTGGGCTTAAGGACTTACTACTACATGCATTAAACCTTCCTTCTTTCTTTATAAAACATGACTGTATGGTTGTGAGCTTAATCTTTAGCGGACAAACACAGGAGACTATTAATTTTGCCCAACAACTTTTATTATAGACCATTAGTATCAAATTTAACTGAATTTTATCGAGGTGTGCACCGTTAACTAACTCAGCGGGGCAGAGTTAGTTTTGAGAGGCTCAGAAGAAATTCCATACCTTTTATGGAACTCGTTGGTTCATTACTGCTTGCTCGAGAGTCCACCAGTGTTTCCTAGCTTGATTGATCCATTTTAATGTTACCTTGGTTTTTTATTGATATTATTTGCAGGTCATATTCCTGGAATGGCTCCATCAGAGTTTGAGGCCAGGATGATGGTGGATTATGTCAAATTTCTTCGCAAGGAACTTGGTGGTTCGACACCTCCTGGCAATGGAAGCAGTAACAGGCAAGGATCGAGCTCACCCCCGTCCTCAACGTCACCTCACGAATCTGCCCTAAATGCTCTGGGCATGTCCCGGCTTACGTTGTGGAACCTGTGTAACAATAACACATCAGTGGCACCTCCCTCTCAGGAGCCGCAGAAGGAAGCCCTGAACCTGGAAGTGCGGGAACAACAAGCACGGGCACTTCAGGACTCCATTGTGAAGAGGGAGAGCGAAGAGCCTCTGGGACCTCCGCCTCCCAAGAGGATACTGTCGTCAGAGGAAGACAATATGAAGGTGCACAGTGGAGTTGCAGGCACACACATAAAGATTGCCAGTAGAGGTAAGTACGTCTACACAGTTCTGGTAGTAATAGTACAGTGCGTCCACAAAGTCCCTTTGGGGCTTTGAAAAATTGTGGCGCGCAAACAAATTGAGCTAGCCACATGCGGTTTGTGGCAGATTACAGTGAAACTCTGGAAGTTTTTTACTGACCTCAGTAAACCTCAATGTGGGCTCCCTTGGTAGCACGGAGAACGTCCAGATGCACGTACCTGCAGACCCCAATGAGGTGGAGCACCATCTTGTTGCAGAATGATGTGTGGCTGTAAGTGCTCAATTTGAGGTACTGCGTACAGTTCCAGCATGTCCAGGTAGGTGTTCATGTTGATCGTCTGCTCTTGAAAAAAGAGACATTTCCAGGAAGATGGATCGGCAGAGATGGTCCAATGCCTTGGCCTCCACGTTCACCAGACATAACACCACTGGATTTTTTCCTGTGGGGTTATGTTAAGAGCAATGTGTTCCGAGCACCAGTTAACGGACTTAACGTGCTACCAAGGGAGCCCACATCGAGGTCTACTGAGGTCAGTAATAAACTTACAGAGTTTCACTGTAATCTGCCACAAACCGCATGTGGCTAGCTCAATTTGTTTGCGCGCCACAATTTTTCAAAACCCCGAAGGGACTTTGTGGACACACTGTAGTATTAAAAAACCCAGCATTGCTCCTCTGATTACAGCTGTGGTCTTCCTTAGGAACCTTTCTAGTACTGCATAACTGTTGATTACTCATGTCTCCCTTTCATGAAATTCCATCCTTCCACCCCTATAAATCCAGTGTTAATGCCATCAATATGCGTAATGTAAAAACAAAAAAACTTGAGTTAATAAAATAACTCATTTTTTTACACTTTCCATTATCCCCATATTTAATAACAAATTTTAAATTACTCTAATTTCTATGTTTTATTAAAACATCCAGTATGCCTTACCAATGTATCACCAGAGTGAGCAACCCTGTAAATTTGTATTAAAAGTTGTTGTTTCCAGTCTCGTCAATCTACGCTCAAAACACTGTT
>NW_019059652.1:451723-466627 GCF_000696155.1 Zootermopsis nevadensis | reverse complement strand
AACTCATTAGTGGTGAGCATGGAGATTAATGGTATCATGTACCAAGGTGTTTTGTTCGCTCAGAGTGCAAGGACTCGGATGACATAAGCCTTTCCTTGAGGCGCGGTGGATATTGTTTAGTAATGTTGTTTTGTGCCTTCCCTCACCCTCGACAGACCTCGTGACATTCTCCTTGTGGTAGTGTTTATGCAAGCTGACAATTCATTATGATCTGAATGGAAGGATGTCAATGGAAGGTCATAATTTTGAAGCACACGACTGACTCAAGTTTGCTAACGGCTGCGCATGCGTAATAGCGAGTGAGAACAGTGTGAATGCGTTATTTTAGAGTAGTGATATATATTATAATAATATATATCTTCTGATATGATGAGTGAATCTTATTAAAATTTTTATGTAGGGGATTTTTATATGACTCAATATTTTTATCTTACTTTTTTATAATCAAAATTCATAAAAGAGACATATGAATAGTTGAAATTTGTTGATTTAACATTAATTGATTTTTGAAATGTGCGAAGTTGCTTCCTTAATTCAGTTCTGGATTCAGGGTAGTAATCGTAAAGAAAAATGTTATGGAAAGAACTTACGGCATGTACTTAACTTTAACTTTCCTTGCTGAGGCTAAACTGTGAACCACGATTGCATTATTTAGTGATCCCCTTATTCTGACTGTAAAATTTGATGCCACAAATAAATTTGAAATTCCTGACATGTAAACGAGAGGTAATACAGAAGTTTTACGTATGTGATTTGTGGGACTTGGGAAATAAATATCTTAATGTTGGTCTTCTGGGTTGAATCACTAACATATTAGTACATATGTTTATGATGTACCAGTGAAATATTCTCACTGGTTCATTTGACGCGACCTTGAAATGTACATTTATTGTGACTACACTACATTAAGTGGCACTAGTTTTATTCCCACCTTACTAGTTTGCACAATTTGATATTATTGATGGTATGAAAATAAAATAAGGAATATAATTAAGAGATATTATGGAAAATCAGAGTGTATTTTGTTCATATTAAGATATCTGCCAATTTGCATGTAAAAGGTGTTACTGAAGTAAAGGGTGGAGAATCAAAGTAAAGGATGGATTTACAGACATGATGGTACTATAAACCTTCCACAAACTCCGATATGACTAATGGGGGAGAGACAGTGTCTCGACAAAAAATGTTAAATGACATGTGGAATTAATTAAAATTAGGAACTTAAATTTTAAAAAAAAATGCTTATAATTATTTCAGCTCGCACACATTTTAGCAACAGATATTTAATTTAATTTTATTTTTTGTGTTTGTATTAATGTTGGTGTTACAGTGTGCCATCATGTGCCATTCGTTTTGTGTAATACACGTGATACGTTAACCACGCTGTTTCAGTTTTATTGGACGTACTGCCCTCTTCTTTCATAATCTGTCACTGCGCGTTTTTACAATGTTTCATTTCGGTGTCTTACGGTTGTGGAGTCACTGTTCCATTTCAGTCAACGTATGCAAAAATGGCTGTTACATTTTTGTTAAATTTTAATTCAGTTTTTAAAAAAATGTAATTGTTTAGTAATTGAACACTTATATTTCTCATTGCTGGTGGCATAGTTTTTACCTTTTCTGTCATGGGGCACTTTTATGTTAAATACAAAAGGTTTGACACATAAGGCAAGAATTTGTAAAAGTTTACGATAACAACTTATTTATTATACCTCAATTATATTTGATAATGGCCATTATCCGAGCAATAATATGTCTGGTATACTATGTATTTCGAAATTTGGCTCTGGTATCGCCTCCAGGTGACTGACTGCTTGTCGTTATACTAGCAATATTTCTTGTATTTTATTATTCCTTTTTATTTTAAGATTAGTGGCAGCACTTGCAAATGAACCCATAATACAAGGTCTATATGCCACCCTGGTTAACTAGGATGGTAACAAAGCGTTCAGAATGTTCTGTGCTTGACTCCATCTGTCATCATTAATATTAAAATAAAATATCTTTCAGTATAATGACGAGAGTAAAGCCAATGCGGAACATGTATATGAAATACATCTCAACGGACAACATAATATTGGGGTAATGCCAAATAATGATGGTCTATCTTGCCGAGTCTTCAAATGCTTATATTTACTATCTTTCTAGCTGATCTTCTCACTATAAGTGTTAATATATTTTCATTTATTTCTGAAAATAATATAAAAGATCAGATTGAAGAATTAACTTTTATCTTGTGCTCTACACTGGATCCATAACTGTTTTATAGATAGATTTATTGTTCAAAGTTCAAGTATGAGAGACTAATTAGTTATCACAGTTCAGTTATTAATGACATACGCATGTGACAAATTAGTATTCGAGATGTATTTTGAAATCACTAGAAGTGGTATTTATGTGTGTACATAATGTAGTGGGTAAATGTTAATATGTTTTACCCAGTCGTCAGTATTTTCTTTCAGTAGTCATTAATTCATTATTGTATTCACCATGTTAACATTTTCTAATAACATTCAATACCAATAATTCGCTCTTCAATGGTACGTCAATATTTACATATAGCAAAAATGTGATATTCATTCACATGTGCGATTTAAGATGTTTGTACTACTATATTCTATACCAGTGGTCCCCAACTTTTTTGTGCCTACGGGCACATTTGAGAGTTATTGAGATCGTGGCGGGCACCAACCAATTAACAAAGCCAAATTTTCTTTTCTTTGGACAAATAAGGTATGGACACCAAATAATACGCAAAACAACACGACGTTTAATGATACAAGAAACCATGCAATCAAAAATATGTAGTTTTGCAAGTACAATTGTTATTACTCAAGTGGGAAGTTAGTGTGATGTTTGGCACTGCATTTCATCGGCCAGTTTTTCAAATTTGGGAGTGTAGGATGATGTTGCTGCTCACAAACAATCGTCAAGATGGGCGTCAGTAAGTCGAGATCTGCGCTTTGATTTTGTAATGTTCACGGTTGAACGGCCTTCATTATTCAGTATAACCTCTTTCTGTAACAACGCGGGCACCCAAAAAAAGGCTTGGCGGGCGCCGCGTTGAGGACCACTGATCTACATTTTTGGTTGCAATTACCAAAGGCGATCCTCATTGGTATAAGTCGAGATATATCAGGCGGCGAAGAACATACATTTAGTTGTATTGTACCAATGCAGAGAATGACCATCAATCAAACAGTAGATAAACAAATACAATTAGTCATATTTCTCTTTGTGTGATGCGATATGCATGTAAAGAAATTTGTTTCTAAATTTGTGTACGAGTTGTCAGTTATTGGAGATTTATATTTGCTATTGTAAATCATGTTAAGACTTTCTTGTGAGGAGGCTGTTTTTTCAGTTTGCATGCGATACTGAGGACGGTAGATACCGGCTGTCCAGCACTTCATTATATAAAACATTAAAAGGGCATGAGTTAAAAACTAAAGTGAAATTAGATTCAAATAAAATCATATTATTCCTTCCACAAACTCAGAATTCACAGTCGTTATGGTCAAGTTATTTATTTCTCATCACACATGAATGTTTGGAGTTTTTCGTTATGGAAATGCGTAAGTTTCTGTATGTATTTGCTGTATGTAGAATTCAGTTACGCTCCAAAAGGTACTGCTGAGTATAAAACGATAGAAATAAATTGTATATAGATGAAACCTGAGGTTCTCACAGCGATAAATATGAAAATGATTGTCTTCTGGGATGTTGTTCATGTTGATTTTTTCAGAGGAGCTTACTTTCTCCATCATTGGTAAGTTTCCCTGAAATGTTGGTCGTTATTGACCAGGAAACAACCCAGAAGACAGCGATTTTCAAATACAAAAGAGTTCACCTTCATACTGTTCAGGAAACAATACTCCCTACAGATTTTTTATATTAGAAGGCTCTTGGCCTGAAAGTGCTGTTTTAGGTGTAACTTATTTTAAAACTTTATTGTATAGCCGTCAAACAGTCCCAAATACTATGGGCATATTTACAAAATGAAGTTACATTTTATGTTAGTTTGTTATGAAATGTAGTTGTATTTACTTCCAGGTTATGATGCACTTCTTTATCATTATGTACTTTTCTGAAGTGTTGGTTACTTTCAGATTATAAATTTAATAATTATACTGTGAAGTTTTTCAAATTACTTTTTATGCTACTTCAAATTATTCTTGGTCTTTTACCCATATTTAGTATCGTCCCACAAAACAGAATAATTTAATCGTTCTCTTTTCAAAATTTTTTCAAGATATATATATATATATATATCTGGACAGCCTGTATTATTGTTATCAGTATTTTTGTTTCATAAAAGTTTTACTATTATTTTTGTATTATAAATTATTGGTATTTTAGAGTGACCAGAATAACAGATTGTTGGACATCATACCAATTTTTGAATAATGCTTTGTTTGGTGAACTCACTTTCAGATATGTCGTACAGCAATAGTTATAAACATGCTAGGTGCTCTTAAATAATCTTTCTTGTAAGATATGAGAATTAAGTACATGAGAACATTGTCTTGAAGGCCCCTGACAAAGTACCTTCGAACTAAAATCCAGTGTATGTTTCTTCTGAGTAGCCGGGATAGCTCAGTCAGTATAGTGACTGGCTACAGGCTGGGCGATCGGGGTTCGATCCCTGACAGGGGCAGAGGATTTTTCCTCTAGCCTCTGCGTCCAGACCGGTTCTGGGGCTCACCCAGCCTCCTGTCCAATGGGTACCGGGATCCTTTCCCGGGGGTAAAGCACGGCCGGGGCGTGATGCAGACCACTCACCCCCATCCAGTGCCGAGGTCAAGAAAGAGTAGGAGCTATACCTTCGCTCCCCCCAAACGACCTACATGGCGTGTAGAGGCACAGCTTATGTTTCTTCTGAGATAATCAAGAATAACAGAAGATGCCATAAAGGCGATAAACATTTCCATGTGATGGAGTGATGTGAACCTATTCTGACCTGGGAATGGTAGGACAATAGCTGGCCTGAATTTTGATGTGTTCTCTGGATGATGATGAGATTGATTACAAAATTCATAATTTATTTTCCAGCAATCTGCTTCTAATATTTATCTCATATATGCAGTTCTTTTACTATAATATTACTTTTTTGTTAAAGAGGTGTGATGTTTTGGACAATGCTGTGTATTTTAAAAGACTGTTAGATGTTATTTCCATCGCACTGTATTATTGTTTTAAATTATTAAGATTATTTTGCATTTATAAGAGAAACTTTGGTTATGTTAGAAGTGTGAGACAGTATATCGTTAGTAGCACTGGTTACTTTCTAATTTTATGCTTGACAGATTAGAATCACAATAATTACTTTTCATGTATATTTGAAATATTTTTTACTTGTTACTTTCAGATTCAGCCCTCCCAATTGCTGGTGTTTTCTGATGATTTATATAAAAAAGTTGAGAGTTTATCATCATCTATTCAGATATGGGATGGTGCAGAGGAAGTTCCAGGGTTTCTAATGACAATAAAAATATTGAATTGTTTCTGGTAGCGGTCGAGATAGTAAATTAATTAATTTGTGATAATAAAACGTAATGGAGAAACCGCAGTCTGACTGATAATTATAACAGTTCAGAAGGAAGACGAAACTACTTCTGTTAATGAATTTCCAATTAAACTCTATAGTTTAATGACTGGTTTCATATATGAAAAGTTTTCATTTGAGTTTATTCTGACGTAGAACAATATTTATTCCAAAGTCAGCCCTATAAACTGTAAGCTGAATAGATGATATGTTATTTATAGTGGAGTGTGCAGTACGAAACTGTGCAAGCATAATACTCAGGGATTTACGCAGTATCGTTGTGTACCTTTCATTGTTTGTCTTAATGATGTGAGCGTCTGTAAAAATCTTATTCATATGTGTTGTACTTATTACCATGTTATATTTATGTAGCGTAAATCATTGTAATAGGGTCACTGGGAATATATCAACCCAGCCAGAAAGCAATGAATAATTTAGTGTGGAAATGTGTACTGTGTAACCATTTTATTTATAAGTTACCACTTGGTTCCAAAGTACCAAAAACACTTGAATTGATAAAAACTATAAACAATTAAATATTAAAAAAATTATATGTTGTCTTTTTAGTTATCCTGTATTTTCAGTTTTTTATTTTATTTTTATTATGGACTTGTTTGGAAAGTTTCGTTTTCTGAGACAAGCTCATTGAAGCTGCCCCTTTTGGTTATTTGGATTTTGATATTTTACGTCATATGATTAGTGATGTAAAATTTGTGTGTATCGTTTGCATAAAATTAATGTGCAAGTGGAAGGTTGTTTATCTTTCATCGCCAAACCTTTTCAACCCATTTAGATAATTCTGATATTGGGGGTTAATCAAAAATTGTCACATCAATTTAGTCCATAAGAATCACCTAGTACCCATTATTATATAAATTCTAAATCAGAATGTGTTGAATTTCTTGAAAAAAATTCATCATACAAAACATCTTCTTCTTCTTCTATGGCTCTCCAGTCCATATTCGTTCCATGGCCTCCTCAATTCTCCTCTTCCATTCGGTCCTCTGTTAGGTCTGTCTGTCCGAGGTTTTGATCAAGGTTTCGAAACATCTTCATTTTTACGGTGCAAGGTTGTTAGCCTTGCGACCAACCCCCAACCTGACCTAACAGAGGACCGAATGGAAGAGGAGAATTGAGGAGGCAATGGAACGAATACGGACCAGAGAGCCATAGAAGAAGATTATTTGAAGAATCCCTCATGGATATGGATAATGTAAATTACTAAAAATTGTTTGTACTGTTATTCCATCTAATGTGTTTAGTGAGAGGTTAAGTAATTGCTGATATTTTGCTAATGTTTCTGCAGGTCAAACCGTTAGATGGTGTACTTCAGCGTCAGTGAAATGGCTGTCAGGGACTGGTTTGATTACCTAGAGAAGAACTGTATCAGATGTAACTTTTATATAATTTGTCCCATCTGAACTTCTCTAAAATTGAACCTGAGTTTGTATGTTGGAAGCAACCATCTGATATAAGCACAGAAGAAAAGTTAAATTGTGAAGTTTCACAGTCAGTCCTGTTTTATTTAATTTATCTAATCAACAAATATCCTTTATAGCATCATATTTTCAGAATAGCTGCATTAATGTGCCCATATCATATTTACTGATTTTGGTGGCATTTGTTTAGTATTCAGACTGACAACTGCTGTTAACCTATGGCTAACACTGTAAACCAAGATGGCTGCTGCTGGGTTCAGTTGTCACAAGACAGAGGCTTAAAAAATGAAATAGCTTTGACATGTGCATCATAGGACAGAAAATTTTCTGTGAAGAAACCAGCTCAGAAGATGATAGTAGGTAAGCAGCTTTTTCCACCACAGTTAATTTATTCTGAATTCAAGACCATATTTAGACAACTTCAATGCTCTCACTGAAATGTTTTCTTGGAAATGTTTAAGAGTGCTATGGCAGGGATCATGTGATGTGATACCATGCATTCCTGTTAGTAGTTAACTGTGTTTTGGTAGAACATATAGCCTCTATCTTCAGGGCAGACTACAATCGACACTTTCAACATCGTGAGAACAGCAAGTCTTATTATTATGTTCACAAATCCCCGCCATTGGTTTTGAACCGGAGCCAGATGTTATATGTAATCTGTATGCTGTTCAAAAGACCTAAAATAACTAAGAAACAATCGTAAGTTTTACCTGTGTCGTAAAGGCATGTGTCAATATAGTATATCCGCTTTATATCACGTCCTTCAGTTAAATTATCTAAAAGCGAAATTAAACTTTCTCCGGCCACCTTTGTTACGCTATTATAATTTACTGCTGTACCGATCGATCCACCGACATATGTAGAATAAAGTTACAAATATTTGCAACTAGATGTCAGATGCATCTCTGCGCCGTCGCATCGTGTCTTGCTTCCGTCTCAGAGGCAGTATGCAGCGCAACAGATTGCTGTCTGCAGACAGAGAGAGTGAGTTTAATGCGGGTTGTGGTGGTTTAGACAGGTTGGCTTCTGTCAAGACAAGCGTGTTTTACTTGTTTACGTGTGGCGGTTTGGTTTAGATTGTTTACTTTCCCTCCTGTTGCCACTGAAATATTGGAAAATTATCTTTGGACTCGTAGCATTGGATTCCAAGGTAATGTATGAACCAGCTGTCAACAGAAACCTTCTGCTTTTCCTGCCTCACACTGTCTGTACTATGTTTCACTTCTTGTTTTATAGGTCACTTCAGTAATGACCACGTTTGTTTTAAATGTAACAAATATAATCGACGTATAATCTACGTTGTGTTGCTGCCTATGTTACTGTTTCTTATATAACAGAATATTTTGATTTAAGGCTGTGATTTGAACAATAGAAGATAAGGGAAATATTCGTTAATAGGTTTAATTCGTTCGCGTGACATTACCTGTATTTGTGACCTTCATCGTCTGTGTTTTTGTGCTGTCATAATTTCCCATTCTTCTTTGCCTTTCAGTTTATATAAGCCACACTTTCTGGAATGAAAGTTGTTTTGTTACCAACACCCATCTGCCTTTCCACCACCATTCTCTTCTCATTCATCTTGTCTTGCAGTTTATCATTTTCCTCTTTATTCTGTCCTTCCTGCGCTCATTGTTTCTTTCTCGCATTAGTTTTTTCGTCCTTTTCTTTGTATTCCTAATCAATTGTACTTGTAATCCGCTTTCATAGCGTTACCATTATACCGCTACGAATATGAAAGAAAATTACCCAGAATTACTTGCTCTACAAAAAGCCGTTGCATGTTTGTTAGCAAATAAAAGGAAGCTTAGAACTGGGAGTATCCTGGGTAGAATTTTGAAATGTTATAGATGTTAATAAATTTGATATAGGAATGTATGAATAGAGAAAGAATGGCATTAAATTTTATTCTTTAGTTTCTGACGCTAATTTGATGTGACTTAACTTCCTGTCTTCATAAAACTGACTGCAGATTTTCCCAGTGAATTTATTTGCTTCCAACAGATCCACATTTAAATTCAAAATGTATGAGAACATCACTGTTCACAGTCGTTCTGCTTTAGTTCATTTGGGCCTATTAAACAATTTTATTTTTAGCCACACAGCGTAGCCTTCCTAGGATATTGTATGCGACAATGGGCGGGATTTGTAGCACGCTATGTAGTATGGTAGAAGTTTACCGACGTTTCAGAGGCGATGATCAGCCTGATGATGGAGACATCGAGGTCTCTTGGATTTTAAAGTGTTATCTTTATGTTTTTGATCTTTATGTTAGTTTATTGCAGAAACAAATTTTTCATAAAACTAATTACGATTGCTACAGTCATCATATTATATAATTAAAAAAATTCCTTTGTGTTCCATTAAATGTAAAGTATTTAAAATAAAATCTGTACATGATAATGAGATCGAAAAATTTAGTAAGAATTTCTTCTAAACCAGTTCTAATAAGTTTTTTCAAACCTTTCTGCCAAATGCTGGGTTAGTACCTTAAAGAAGGCCACGACCACTTCCCAATTAATTAATTAATTAATTTTCAAAGCCATTCTCTCACCCGAAACCGATGCTGTTGAGAAACTGAACTCCCGCCATTGGACATGATCTTGAGCCAGTTCGATCCTGTTTTCTATTTTAGTATTTCTTCAGACCTGCGTCTTCCTCTTTCCTATAGATGAATCCTTATGCTAGTTGAATGGTTAGCATTTTCTTCCGCAGTATAGAGGTCCTGTGTTCGACCCTCGGTCTGGAGGCGGGCTGGTTTCCCCCGCGGTTTTCCTCAGTCCTTCCAAGAAAGCTGTGTTATGAATATTCTCTTCCATTGCCTGTATTAATCGTTAATAATCATCCTCCGATTCAATGATGCATGTTACAGCCGACTGAGAAACAGTCTTTGAGTAAACTAAGAATACAACTGCTAGAATCCGAAAGAGGGATTTATTTACAGGTAAACATGAGTTCGAAGAGGGCAAGGCACGTTTCAGTTCTTGCAAGATCTCTGTTTACAGTGTAGCTACCATTTACAGTCCTCGTAAACCACTTAATGCATTCCTGTGACATTAAGTTAAGTGCGTTGTAAATACGAGTGGACGACCACCGGTTGAGCAGCCAAGAGAAGGCAAATTGGAGATTACAGCCGGTCAGATCCGGTGAAAACAGGAATGCCCCCCCCCCCCCCTTGGTTTTACGACCAAAACGTTTATATGCGTTTCTCGTATCTTACATTTGTACTCCATGACGAAATTCCTCCTTTGAGTGACGTAATAATACTTGGTGAATCTTTCAAATTTTGAAGGTCATCATTATGTGATTTTCCCCCCTTTCTTTCCTGTCGTCTATAACATTAATATCTCGAAGCTTTCTCGTAGAATTGATTTTTTTTTAACTTACAGCGATACCAACCTCAGTTGAATTTGAGGTTCTCACGGCGGTACGTAGATGGCCAGGAGACAGTTATACCAACCTCGATTAGAATGCTAACTGTAAGGTATATCGATCGATATTGAATATCGAAAGTTAGTGTCCGATAGAAATGTTTACAAGTACCGGTTATTTTATTCATAAAGACAGAATGCGCCTGTCAACGAACACCCAAGTGACGTCAATGGGACGTATTGGTTGCATACTTTACTCATAATTTAGATGAAGAGAGGGTGGGGGTAAATATTGTTCTATAGGATGAGTCTACCTGCCTAGTAAAGGGATACTCTGATAGTACCTTAAAGATTGTGTACCTAGAGTTTGCAAACGTTTCTCGCATCGATCATGACATTTACTTGTGCAGAAATTCATCTGACGTTAAGTTGGTCATAAGTTAGATTTTAACAAATTAATTAACTATTGTAACATTATTTATTGCTTGTATTTTGTTAAATATCTGTAGAGAGAACACTTTTTCTTAACAGGCTAAAGTCAAGAAATTCCTCGCCTTCTTTAGAATCAGAAGGTTCATTACCATGTTCACAAATTCCCACCACCATGACCCAGATGAATGAAATCCATACTTTTACTCCCTGTTTCTTTCAGATTCGTTTTAATATTATGCTCCACTATGTTCCTAAGTCTTTAACCGTTCAAGGTCCAGCGGGAACCATACATCGTGCCTCTTTATTTTGTATTTATCAGTTGATATGACTTTAACTGTGAGCAGTCATGTTGGTCTTCGTAATGGTGAACTTCAGAGACAAATGTCTCAAATCTTTGAGGCACAAGCTGCTTACGTTATGCGAAGTTTCGGACTTGGCGTGTGTGACGTTCGCCTTGTTTTGATGTCAATGACAGGTCAGAATGCACAATCAGCAGGTCTTCCGTGTTATCGGAAAGGAAATAACAGCGTTTTAGTAGAAGACACGCTTTCCGGTGCAGTGTTACATATCCAATGCGAAAGGAGAGGCTAGCAAAATAAACTGCTTTCTGGGCCAAAATAATTGGATGTTCTAAAATTACTGAGCTGGTTGTATATAGTTACAACACCTCAATGTCTACCTCGGGACTTTATTCATCCGTCATTTTGTTATCACCGCTCGTAGGATATTAAAATGTACTATTCTGAGGTCAAGCAGACTAGCCCAACATCGAAATCAAATTTCATCTAAATCCGTCCAGTGGTTTTGAAGTTGAGTCGGCTGGACAGACGGACGGACGGATACCAGTTCAGCACATAATGCGTATTGCACAGAACGCGTAAAACACCACAAATTAAGTGGATTTTAAGACTATGACCAGGGGGGTCCTTTCCCGGGGGTAAAGCCGGCCGGGGCGTGATGCTGACCACTCACCCCCATCTAGTGCCGAGGTCAAGGAAGAGAGGAGCTATACCTCCACTCACCCCAAACGCCTACATGGCGTATAGTGGGACAAACAAACACAAAAAATGACCAGGGATGCCTGGGTTAGATTCTCGGCAGATATTTTACAGTTATCTTCTAAATAGGATTTAATTTTTCAGCAAGTTTTTTTTTTACCTGGGGAATCTGTTTCCCTGGGATAAAGCTAGATGGATCATGAAACTCACCACTTACCTTCTTCTAATGCTGAAGTATAAAATTTATGGACCTTCAGCGCTTGAAGTTACGTGTAGGGGGCTTGGTCGTTTTGTCTTTTACAGTGTTCTTCGAATTATTAATGCCAGGCGGCGTAGGTCAGTTGCTCTCTGTCGCCATGAGTTATTAAATATTAAACGAGCTTTGAACGCACTTAGCTTTGTAATGGTGCTCTTTATGATTCCGAAGGATTAGATATTATAGTCTTGTAAGTGGGTGAGTTTGTAACATGGAGTAGGCGGATAAATAGCCAACATGGCGGTGTGCTTTTAATTTTTATTTTAATATTTTAATTTTCCTTCCTTATCAGTGTGTTTATTCAGAAACTTTTAAGACTTTTGTTTATTTGTATTGTGATTTTTAAATATCTTTCTGGAGCCTTTGTAGAAGGTGCAACATTTATGTGTGTGTGTTAAATTTAGATTTTACCCCCATAATGCATTTTTTACCGATCGATACAAGATACGTCTCCTTCGACATTAAAAGAATGGTAGTTCCTTAACACAACACCTCTGTTTTTTTGAAATGCATTTCTGTTTATTGGTGTGTATTTGTTCACGCTTTCCAATGCCTATCAGCAATAGTACGCTGGAATATCTGACGGGAATGCAAGATCACCGAGTGTGTTGATTTTACAACTTTCCTGCAATCTGAGAGATAAGCGAATGTGGACTGAAATTTGTATTCATGTGTTCACAACTCACTGTGTTTATTTGTAGTTAAAAGCGGGAGTGAAGGTTCGTAAATACACTGTATTTGTGGCTACTTATTACTGTGGGTGTACCTTTATTTACACAAAAGTTAGTTTCCGAAGAGCTAGGCGTAATGAGGGAATAAGTAAAGCGAACGTTTTATTTATGGACTCAGAGTTAACAAGTTAGGAAATTTCAAAACAATTCAGGCGCGTTCCTTTTGCTAATTGAAATCAGCGTAATGGTTCTTGAGTGCTAAGGAGGCCCACCATAAAAATTCCTTTTGTTTAATTATCTCAAAAATCGTAAGACGTACAAAAAAGTATACTGGGCATAAATTGTTTTATTTTTTTATGCAGTTTTAGTTCGAAACATTTTTCCTTCTGATAAGTATTTGCCCAGTGACGCTGTAGAGGGAAGCAGAAATTTAGTTGTCATGTTTAGTGCCCTTTATTTCTGTCCGATTTTGAGCAAAACTGAAATGTTTTCATAAATTTTACTGAAACTTTTCAGTGTCGAATTTCATGAACTCCTTTTAAACTGATCTGGTGTCAGCATTCTACCGTAATAGCTAGCTATGACTTTCCTGTAGGTTAACTTAAACTCATTCCATTATTTACCCGGGTCGGTGGAGAAATACCACCAAATATATGTTAGGATAGTTGATTCTTGACCAAGATTCGAACACATGATATATCTAGAAGGAAATCACTCGTCTTAACGCTGTGTTATCCTGCTGTGTACATTTGTCGAAAGGACAAATATCACAGCAAACGTTATCACGTAGGCATTAGGTTGTTTTAAGTTTCCTGTGGCTTTCCTCAGTCCCTCCAGGAAGAAACAGGAATACGTCATGACCAATACTCCTTTTTTCGTCCTTTCGAGCTCACCTTCCGGTTGATATAGCGTTGTTAAATATCTTACGAAGCCAACTATTTGTCGGGGTACAAGTACATCAGTATTTCTTGTTTGCCTTTTTTTTTTATAGAAACATGAAGATAATAGACTATAATGTTGCTATAAATTTCACTTTGCATGAACACTTTAATGTGTGCCTGGCCTTAAACTTCAAACTCGACTTTACCTTGGCTTTCCGCTGGGAAGCCCGAACACTGAACAGACTTCTTTCATGTTATGTTTACTATTTTCGCTTTGCAACACACGCCGAACCTTATTAGAAGTTTATAAACACTGAATATTGTTTTCGTGTGTTAACGACCACATGACGTTTTAATAGGATATAGGATGATGTTAAGAAGGCTTCCTGATATTTAAAGCAGAAAGGTGTGTGAGCATGTCTTGTAAGACACTAAATACATGGTTTAGGGTCTTTACTGAAGGGTGAATACTTGTTAAACCTATCAAGAGATTATTCTCTTTTAAGCAACAAGTAGGTTTATTACCGCGTCCATTCAAAATATGATCACTGAACCAAACTTTAATTCATCGCTACCTTAACCAATCCTTTACATCTATTTTCTATACATTTTAATATTATCTCTGCCCGGATTTCCCATGTAGAATCTTGCTTTCTGAGAGCCAACAGACTTGAAAAATAGTAATCTAGGAAGACAAGTGAAACGATGGTTGAAAGAACAGGACACTGATATCGCACGACTCTCTCTGTTTCCAACAGGATCGTGTAGAGAAATAGTTAATAGGGCTTAACATTGGCATTATACGGTGTTATTATTCCAAAGTGCCTCTGCGTCTGAAAGAATACAAATATATATGTAATGCTGAACCCGCAAAACGGTAACAGAAAGTTACAAGCATTGAAATTGACGTACGTGCGTGCACAGGGACTTTCGATTAACTCTGTATTATTCGTATGTAAGTTTAACTGATTCATGCTAGGGTTGACATATAAACTTACTTAACGTTTGCGCGTTGAACATGCCTTGCTTTTTGATATAATCAGGCTGTTGTGTAACAAATGAGGTTTTATATCAGTTGGTGTTATCAATGCGTTAACCATATCCAGTAACTAACTCTTTTGTTCTGTAGTGGAGTTCCGCGAACAGACGCGTGTGTTACGTAGGCCCAGGGTGTTTCTTACATTTGTCTAAACCAGTGAATAGCCAGCCATACGTGTTACTGATAATCTCATATTATGCAGAGTAATTTAACCTGTTGATATACATGAATATGAAAAATTGATCTTTCATCTTAAGCGAAGAACAAACATT
>NW_019059652.1:432242-451683 GCF_000696155.1 Zootermopsis nevadensis | reverse complement strand
GTAGTCTGGTAGAAGTTTACTAATGTTTCAGAGACGATAATCGCCCTGATGATGGAGGCAGTAAGGACCTCTGAAACGTCGGTAAACTTATACCAGACTACACGGCGCTAAAACCCAGAAGACAGCCATCTTAAAACCAGGGTATATTTAAAATTCGTGATAGTTTGGAAACAGACCGTTATTAGATTCAGAAGCCAGTGTGCGTGATCAGTTCTAATTGATTGATTAATCGGTTATTTAACGATTCTTGTTAATTGTTATATGGGGCCTAGAGAAAATGACTTGAAAGAAGCAGCCATGGCCTATTTTAAAGTAATATCCCAGACTTTTTTGAGGGGTGGGGGGCTGAGGTACTCTATGAAGCACAGCACTTCATGAGAACCTGTTAGCCGCTCAGCTGGTGGAAATAATTCCCGCCTTTTATGTAACCCGATAATTGGTTACTGTGTTCACAAGAACCTACTACTGGTCCTTATCTGATCCCGTGGAATCTAGTCCATATACCTCAATCCTTATTAAAATTCATCTTAAATATCAGCCTTTTATCTACGCCTAGGTTCATAAAGTGGTCTTAGATTTCCAGTTAACATTTAATATATATTTCTTATTGTCAGCATGCCTGTTATAGTCTGATCAGGATTGGATTCAGTGCTAGAATTCTGAATACACGTCGATAAAATTTATCTGTTCCGAAAGATCTGTTAGGTTATAATATGTTTACGGATTGAAAAACCGTCATCAGTTGCTGAAGGAAGATTGTACAGTGGAGTTGGTAAACTGAGTAGCGTTGAACTAAAGGCATCCAGATGTGTAGCTTTTGAGCTTGAGGGTAAATGAAGATGGATTCAAGTGATTGCACTGACTCACTGTAAAGAAAACTTCTCAATTAAAAGTCGATAAACAGACGCCCACTTGTATGTACAGAATGTTGGCGTATCAGACGAATCTCATCTGCCAACTTCATAACTAAAACCCGAATGACCTGCGTGTATTATCAGAATACTTGGAACGAAATATTTCTGGTTAAACTCGGCATTGGATTTGATTCTCTGTGGACTGAATTGAATCTGAAGTAGATGACTTCAGTCTTTGTTTGTGTGTGTGTGTGGGGGGGGGATACAGGATGGACAGAAATTAGACACAAATAAATCATTTGAAGGCAAATATCGTCTAAATAGTATTTACAAATTCGTTTCGTACTGCAAATAAAACGTGCCTTCATTACAAAGATGATTTGGTTAATGTTGTAAACCTTTTGAAGCCGAAGATCTAAATAATAATAATTATTATTATCAAGGATTTAGTTGAGCGAGACAATTTGCTTGCTTTTTACATCCTTTTAATAACAGTGTTGGTTGTCATTTTGTAGTACTAATATACGTACAAACGCACACGTATCCGTGGAAATGCAATAGTTAAGTATTAGATGCCTCTTCTGATATTGGTAAGTTTTTCCTAAAATTTGTCGCCATATAAATAACGACAACTTTTCAGTCTGGGCAGATTCAAAGAAGTTTTCTTCATCACTTTGCTCTTACCGACTATGGTGTTTAGTCACATGGAAACTTTGCCTTTACATTACTTAAATAACGAGCTTAGTAATATGAGAATTTCTCGTCGTCGTCTAAGTTTCGTTTCACCTTTTAAACTTGTAGAAGGAGAGTTGGACTGTCAAGGATACGACGACGTGTGTCGTCAATAGCAGCAGGCAAGGCTTTGCGGGTTTTATCCGAACCCTGTGGAGATCTCCTTGCAAATTTAACAATTATAACTAATCTGAAGAAAGTGACTGACATTTTATGTAGGCCTCTGACGGGTTTTTTCAAAGTGACGTGAGAATTTGGTGCATTGAGTCCGAAAATAATAACACTGTGTTTGAGTTTGAAGCCGAAGCTCGTCTAAACAATAGTTAAAAAATCAGCCCATACCGCAAAGAAAACACTTCACCATTATAAAGATAAATTGCCCAATGATGTTTAAGGAAATAGTCCCATTTTACAGTGAGAATGATACGAAATCCATAAATACAAAATTAAGAGTTACTGATTGTTGAAGCAGCTGGGACATAAAATTATAATTATTCTTTAAAGGGTTAATATGTATCTTGTACTTGAAAGTTAGACTTCATTGTTTTTAATATTAATTCATTTGACAGTTTTAATTCTTAGCCTTAGTAGCCTGTTATTTTTATAATACGAGTCCACGATTTCTGCCTCTTATATATTTTTTTTATTTCTAACAATTCGGCTCTTTGTCACAGCTCGACTATTACATACGGCCTATCTCAAGTATTTATGGCCCAAATCGCTTGCCAAGAATCCATCTTACATATGTACGCCTACACTGCTCTGATTCTGAACGGTACATGTTTACAGTTTTTCTGCATAACTTCACTATCTGAACAAAAGTGTACAACGGAGTCCTACTTGAGAAACTGAGCTAGTCAAGAAATATCCCGCTGTTTTGAAATTTTAAAGTTAATTTCCGTGTTCACAAGAGCTTGACACTAAACCCTATTCTAAGGCAGGTGAATCCATTACATGCCCTCACATCCTAATGTCTGTTTTGGTGTATTTATTCAATTTAAGCCACTTTTCTTTTCTTTGGGCTTCCAAACCAATAATTTGTACTCATCTCTTATGTGTCCATATGTTCTAGTTCATCACTGTCTATCAAAATACTCGGCATACATTTTGTCTTCTGTCGTACGTCATATATTGTCCCCATTTGTCACAGTTTTCCTCAGTTAAGTTTAACAAGACTCCTACGAATTACATGAACAGAAAAGAAGTTTTGAAGTGAACGTTTTTCGTGAAATTCATACTCCACTTTTTCGTTTTCGCGTTAAACAGATTATGAATATTAAAACTTGTTTAGCATTAGATTTCGATCTGTGTTCACTATACCGAACACATTTTCCGATAAAAGCATTTTCCGGTCTAATTAAGTTTTCACTTTAAACAGGTGTTTATACGATGTGTTATTTATGTCTTGGGGTTACATGTTAATAGCAGCTTAAATAGAAATCGGAATGAAGTTTAAAAACAGATGGCGCCAGGAAAATTAATGTAACGATATTTTGTAATTTAGAAATGTCACCATACTGTTAAATTAAAACTCGTGTTTTTTCTCCATCGGAGCTTCGAATTACCACTGCGTTAGCTTGGTTATTTGTTTTTGACAATTGCTTACTGCGTTTCAGATTTCTCGTAATATAAAAGCCCGAACTCTACCGGTAAAATAAATTTGATAGCCCGTTATAGAGTCAACACGATGACTCCATAAATTCAGGTTCAAATTGATAAACATGTAATCCACTTCATATCTGAGTAATTTTACATTGGTAGAGTATGAACACTGGATTAGGGTTACTTAAGTCACGGTAAACTTTTCAGATAGATTAGATCCTATGCTATTTAACGACACTGTATCACATAACTAAGGTCTTTACAATTTATCGTCATTTGTGAGTAGATGTAGATTTTATTGTTCTGGGTAGTAAAACCTAGTGGACTCGTAGAACCTCAGATTTCATGAATTGATGTAGTTCATTGAGTATAGTTACTACGAACTGCGTGACCGGGCTTCGATTTACCATCAGTGGCTATTCTTTATCACAACGAACAGGCCTTTTCTGCAGTTAAAACAGCCGAAGCCTGAAACCAAGCTCTCATCTCCACCTAGTGCTGCAATTTAAATAGAATTTGGTGTGAGGAGAACTACATTAAATTTGAAGGTACAATGTTTTTTTCCTTGTAGCCCCCGAATTTATATGTAGCTTCGGTGGAACTATGATAAATTATTCGTCATACAAATTATGGGAACATTACTTAAAAAATGTCAAAGATTTCATAAATATGTATGCGTAACTTTCTCTTAAAATTATGGCGTAGTTTTGATATAAGGGAGATTAAGATGGGAGGGGTATGTAGCAGGCACGAGATTTATAAAATATTTACTGAACATTTTATCCGGGAACGCTGAATATTGGAGACCAATCCGGATATTTAGGAATAGATTATAAAGTTGTATTTATAATGTTCATTTCTAAATTATGTCCCTGTACAGTGTAGCGTTTTCGGCAGCTGATTAATTTCGTTGACAGCAAATCATTATCTTCACTAAGCGAACATCAAGACAGAAAGAGGTTCATACGCACTTCTTTCAGCCAAGTGCTTTACACCTTCAGTGCTCCGTATAAACCGAGGTGTATCTGATTATTGCCACTTGGAAATCTTCCATTTGGCTGTACAATCAAGACTGCAGGTTACTTTATAGTATACACCACTTCTCTGGGCATATTCACAAGTTCTATTTATAATGTATAATTTATCTGCGAGACATGCAAAGTGTTTCTTTTATTGCAATATTTATTTTCACAGAGTCGACTTGATCATTGTGTTATGTAAGATTCTATTTCGCACCGTTCCCATGTTTAGGCTGTCGACGAGATCTTACTAAGTCTTTAAAGCCAGTGGTAACTATATGTACCACCAGCTTAAACATTTAGTAATTCTTCATTTTGTGTCGATGGGTTTCGCATGATTCTCACTGTAAGCAGCGATTGTTTCCTTAAACACGATTAACTAGTTGATCTTTACAAAGCGTTGTGATTTCTTTGCGGTACGGACTAAATAAACATTATGTAGATGAACTTCGGTTTCGGTGGGTTAACAAATGTTGTGGAGTCCAGTTAATACGCGGGCGCAGTTTTATTTATAAAAGGACCTCGCATTATAAATATTGTTTTTATTGTTATTAACTTTATGGCGACGATACATGAACATTACTTGGTAACTTTTTAGGTTTTCACGGCGTCGAATAAAAATAAATTTCATCTGGACCCTGATGATGGAGGCAGCACACGTCACTGAAACATTGATAAATAAGACTACACGGCACAGTTTGCCAGAAGACAGTCATCTTCGTAAATAGTTATATCAGCGTTTATTTTATACCAACTTCCTTATAACCCCTTAAGCCGTAACTCTTCTACACAACTTAACATACGAATTTTAAATTATGAATTTGTTTGTTCGCTTTTAACTCGGGAACGGACATATACATATTTGCACCAAACTTGGCATGAGTATTTATTGAGACCGGGAAGAGATCATATGTGGGTCAGAACTGGGAAAAGTGTCCTGAGTTCGATTCCCACTAAGGGAGTTTCCCGTAGCTCGGAATCTAACCGCGATAAAAGATTTGCTCCTAGACCATAGTGTTGATGTGTTATGTATTAACGCTGAATTGTTACGAAACTTTGATGTTATATCTGACAAATTTAAGATACTTAATCCGAATGTGAACTAACGGACGTTGTACACCGAAATATATTAAATGTATAATTATTATTTTTTTAGTTTTTGGTAAGCTCACATTACACAGAGTTCTCCCCAAAAAGATGTATACACTTTATAATACGGAATATTTCCCTTGTCAGTCAGTTGCTCACTGCTTCTCAACTGTGCCACGAAGCTAACGGTAGTCATTTTGAACACCTACACTAGATTCGATAATTCACTGAGTGCCAATTCTGATGTATGTACTTGTTTCGTTTATTATATTTTATTTATTTTATTCATTGAATGTGTGTGTACATTTTCTTTACCACTCTGCATATTGACATTTTTGAACGAAGTTACTATGTTACGTTCTTTGCTGAACATGCTGTTTAAATTATGCCATGAACGATGGGTTGAATGTCAGTGGTAATTTTCAGATATCTCTATAGTGACATGAAATTTGAACAGTAGCAGTGAGACACGGTACTTTGTCTTCAGGTTAAAGAAAGGAGTACCAACTGTATGTGACCCTTTAGATAAAGTCCGTGGGATAACGATAAGCAGCTTATTGTTACAAGGTACATTTGACTAGCTTCTGGATTATCTAAAACAAAATAGGTGGACCACCTGTAGTACTGGGGCTTTGGTTTAGTTTTGAAACCCATACAGCTGCAGTCCCAGGGCGTGGTGGCGTTACGTTGGTACCTTTGTGCCAAAAGACATTTCCAAACCAACATTAAAGCCATCTAGAATTAACAGCGTTGATACAATGGTTTTAACTCATAAAGGCTACAACACAATATTATCGCAACCCGTAGTTCATGTTTAATTCATACTGCTGTTCAAATGTGACGTCACATTGATATTTTTTTATTTGTTTTTAACACGTAAACAGTTAGTATTATCGGGCAGATCTAACAAGGCTCGAAGAATGTACAGTGGTATTGTGGGAAGAGTTTCCAAGTACTTTCTTTGTTAATTTGCTTTTATCGTGGTTGGTGGTAGTCATTTATTGAAGGTGATAGTGTACTGTAGTGTTTAAAAGTTTAGAAACAAGATCGTTAAAGTGTGAAGCGTTCAGCAGAAGGATTTATAAATTGCATGGTATGATGCTGTGTGTTTGTTGTGCTACTTGGTCAGGGCTATTACGAGCAATGCTGGGATGATGGTTGGCTTCTGAAAGCCGAAATACACTTGGAAGAATCGGTTCTAGTGACACTTCGTCCACCACGAATCTCAACTGAAATCAGACGGATCTGAAATATGTGGACTTATAAAATTACAAATAAATTATAACAGTAGTGCGTTGTCAGCATATATATAGAGTAAATTATCAATTAATACTACGGGTTCACTATTATATGTTGGTATTACAAATATAAAAGTAATTTCAACTCAGTCCAAACTTAATCAGTCCTCTGTTTCGTATATTTTTTTATGTGTTTCGATTTTCTGATAGAAGAAAACAGATTCAAATTAATGTTTTAGATGTAACTACAACGAGTACTGTTTTTATAGAAACTTTATAGTATCTGACGTAATTAAGTAATTACCCAAGTTTAATATAATTTGAAGGTTCGCATTTGGACTCTGTTCTCAGAGAGTTTAATCTGATCCCTATTCCACGTCAAATATCTTGAGGTGTTTTCATTTCTACAACGAGAAACGTTTCATTTTCCCTGAGATTCACTTGTTTATGGCACAGTGTGGCTGCTATGCAGAGTAGCGTATAAGAGGGCAGACATTGGCTCTGTCGTGACGTCATTACGTGGGTCAACTTCGTAATGAAGCCTGTACAAACGCAGGAAAGCAACAGTGGAACTTGGGAATTGTATTACAAACCAATTTCCTCGGCTGCTGATTACAAGGAGTCTTGAAAGAGGATAGAGAATTACCGCACTTTTAATTGCGGGACAACTTCTTAACTGTCCTGTGATAAGATTTAGACGCTGTTACGCAAATTCAGGTCGCTGTTCGAATACCGTTCGGGCCATGCTTGAAGTGAAATTATAATGATGAAGTAATGTCCGTCTATCCATACATTTGTTTCATATCCGGAATCAGTGGATTTATATTTAAAATTATCTATTATCAGGACTTTTTCCATCGTCTGTTCTTTAAATCCACGACGTTTCGGAGGCTGGTTCTGTCTCCGTCTTCAGGTGAGAGCCAGTCTCTGTCACTGGACCAGTCCAGTGACAGAGACTAGTTCTGTCTAAGGGACCCAACAGAGTAGGTACCTCTCACCTGAAGACGGAGACAGAACCAGCCTCCGAAACATAGTGGTTTTAAAGAACAGACGATGGAAAAAGTCCTGACAATGAATAATTTTAAGTGTAAATTACCGTCGTCAAAACCCTTTAGAATTGAATCAGTGAATTTATGTTAAATTTGATATTGAATAATCTATATGAAAGTTTATCGGGCTGAATTTAATACTTGTTTGTCCCGGTCCATTGTAACCCCCAAATTTTCATGGAGCCTCTTTTGTGCTTTGCCATTTTTTAATACTACAGGGAGCTGGTACATGGTATAAGTTAAAAGTGAAATTTCGAGAACTCTTTAAACACTGCTTGAATAAGTAATTAACTCTGCACGTTGCTTACAGAGTGTATTTATGCATTTCGTACGAATCTTATATTAAACAGTGATTATTTACTTAAAAGAACATTAATTAGTTGATCTTAGTAATGGTGAAGTGTTGTTTTCTTTGCGGTACGGACTGAATTCTTAAATAATATTTAGATTAGCTTCGGCTTGAAACGTCCGACAGTGGGAAGTTCTGTTTAATTAAATATCTGAGGAATAATAAAGCGAGTCTCATCACGCTGAACATGTCTTTGATCTTTATTACGTCTGTGGAAAAAAAAATATATTTAGGACAGTACGCAGTGGGGGCTGTGTACTATTGTTTAACTTTAGAAGAATTGATTTGTGTCTGCACTAAACGGCAAGGTATAGAGGAACGGACAGAAATTATACGAGCTTTAGTCTCGAGAACACCCTTTTGCCTTTGTGAATTTTAAAATGCATTGTGATCTTAGATGCTGATCCCTCATGAAGAGAGTCATGCTGTGCTTTGAAAATGTTCATTGTCTCATATTTAATTTTATGAGCGAAAGGACTAGAGTTTATAACCCGCGCAAAATAAATTTATCGAATTCTTCGGATGCTTTTTCGAGCACATTTTCTTAACCTTTGGCTGTGTCGTAATGTGTTTAATATTCCTGTGTGTTTCTTATACAAGTCTTGCTTCATCTGCAAGGCTCGTGACTGCTGTAGATTGTTATCTGTTCGCGGTTTACTATGAGCCAACTGCGAAGGTTATGTAAGCTAAAGTAAAAAATAATGTGATTATGAATGGTGATTTGCAAATGAAGTGACAGAGAATAGTAGAAGTGGCCTTGCGTCTAGCTGGAAGTAGCAAGGAAAACCTCGAAAATCTTTAGTAAAATAATATCTCTTTCAGCCAAGTTTGGTTCTGGGTTCTTTCAAGTATCAGTTATCGAACCTAAATATTCAAGAACCAATTCATTAAAAGAGTTTAAAAAGGGTTATTAACCCGCGTTTCGTGAGTCGCATACTGCCCGCGTATATTTATTGTCGGCCCATATATATTTCCCTAATGTTACCACGCTGTGTACAATGGACAAAAATGTTTTCGGCTAAATACAGTATTTTATTTTAAGCGAATAATTAATAAAAATAGCGAATAAAATGTGTTAAAGAATATTAATGAGTACGCGTGTGAACAGGTAGTAGCCTAAGTTGGTAGCATTTTTAAATTATCACGACGTTGCGATAAATTGTTGTTATTTATATCTTGGCAGCCGGCGAGGGAATGTAGCCCACATGCCCGAAAAGTTGACAATCCTGCAGTGGAATGCACGCAGACTTCAGGAACAAACATTTAATATGGCGTCGTATAATAACTCAGGAATCAGTATTATAAAAGACGATCTTGTAACCAAATTTGAATATACTTAACGTCTACACGTATTACGTCCAAAACCGCTTATTATCCGGAATTACAATTACCATTTGTGGACATCCCTTTTTAGACCGACAAGAAAACTCTCCGTTCATTACGTCATAAATACTAACTTAATATAAAAAATCATTAACCTTTGCTGGAATGGTTAGGGGGGAAACGAGTGGAATATATTGGAAATGAAAAGTGATTATCTCTATAAACGACATTAACCAGTTTGTCTTTGTAATGGTGAAGCTTTGTATTTACTTGATTTTTTTAAGTATTGTATAGACGATGTTTCAGAAGGACATCAGAATGAGGTGCGGGTAGGTCCTGGAGACCATCGTAAGCTAGAAATTTCTTATTTCCTCTCCCTTCACTTTCTCTCCTCTTTCTAATTTCTATCTGTATTTCCAGAAGGACGAACGAACACTGCTTGGGTACCTGCATAACAAAAGAACTTATCTCTGTATGTCTGTTTGCCCCAGGGAGCCTCATATACTGTTTCTGCTTGTTGCAGGATGTAGCAGACATTCGTTTGCAAGCTGGACTGAGTGTGTAGAGGCCTGACTGATGTACTGCAAACACGTTTTACGGTTCAGGTCGCCCTAATCTCACGGCCTTCTTCTGCATGATACGCTGGTAGCTAGTCGTCCCGCAACACACATGGGTGAGCCTGCCCAGTCTCGTTTAGAATGGATTTAAGGATTTCCGTTCAGCGTCATCGCTTTGCGTTACCTTAGAACAGAGGTTGACAAAGTATGGCCCGCGAAACATATATAAACCTAAAATTTGAACTTTTCACCCCGGTGATTACGTCGATTCTGATATTTTGGGTTGCGTGTCGTGTAATATTGTGTTTCAAAGTGTTTCGGAGGAACGTAATGCCTCCATCTTCAGGGAATTTAACCCTGAAGCTGGAAGCGATACTTTCCTTAGGGACGGTGATGTTGAGGTAAGGTTTTATTAATTTTATTTTCCTTTTATTTATTCTTTTGCACGTAATATTATGATAACTGTTAAGTTATCAGGTCTGCGAAGAATTTGACACATGCATTCCTTCAAATTCTTCATGCCCTATTAAGAAATTTATATTCGATTACATTAAACCATGAGAGACAGCTAACACTATTGTTTACGTATTTAATACCCGACATGTTTCGGTAAGATGCCTTCTTCACAGGCAACATCGATAAATTTTTGTCTTGTTTACTTATAAAAAATTCACTGCCGTAAGCAAATTACAAAATGTATGATCTGCGCAATTTCAGTCTCGTCTGTAAAATTGTTTACGGAAAGCATCAAGGCTTGGGACAGCTTGGGAGAAGTAGGCGTAGATGGTAAAATAATATTAAAGTTGGTGTTATAAAAATTTAGTGTAATTAGTGTGGATTGAATTGATTTGGCTTCGGATAAGTTTCTGTAATGGGCTGTTATGATGACAGTAATAAATCTCAGAAGTCATAAAAGGATAGGCATTGTTTACATAGAACAACTACGAACTTTAAAGAAAGGCTCTTGGCCATGGAATTAATTAACATCAGATTATCAACTCAGTTTTGATATGTCTTGATTCATTGTCCATAAAGGCAATATTTTTTATTTAGTAATCTTAATATAAAACGTCTGTAGTATTTTTTATTTTTCTTTATAAAAACAGTTTCCGGGTATAGCAATAAAACTCGCTTTGTCAGCTGTTTAAGAATATCACTTTCCGGAAGAGGGGATTTTTATCCACGTCTGAATTTTATTAACGATGTATGTTGTGCTTACTTGTTTCTTTGTGTGATTACAAAAATTGCCAACTGGCAGTTAAACGGCTGACGTAAACATTGATGATCCCCAACGCAGGTGGAGTTGATGCCCGAGGACTAAGGACCACGAGTTGCATCAGAAGATTCGAAGGGATATGTCGACTACCACCAGCTTCTCAACTACGTGGTACGGAAATGTTGTCACCAAGGAGCTGTCATTTCGAGAACCCTTCCAGCGGCAGTGGTGGTTGCTGGGAAAAATGAATCTCGCCGACAAATGTTACGATGTGGTCAGATTACTATTTCTACCAGATACAAATTTGAAACAGATTCCCGTTCATCTGTAACTGACACGGGTATGATATTTTTTGGACAGTAGAAAGCAAATAATATAATTTTGGGACACGTGAAACGTCTTTCCACATGATAAACCGCTTCTGCTACCTTCGTCGAGATTAAATTCTTCAATTGGAGCAATTAAATTGCCGCCTGAGGCTGTGAAAATGAATTTAATACGCTGCTGAGATCCGAATGCTTGACAAATCTTGACAAATGTACTAGACGTGTTGGCAGTAGTGCTCATGAATTGAAATATGGTTTATTAAAACATTTGTTTAATTTCCCAGTGTAAATGGGCAACTGGTTCGTTTTATGATTCCTCAACTTTGATGGTGTTGACGTCCGGATCAGAATCAGGGTATATTACGAATTATTTTTAACAACCTTGGATTATACGTCGTATGAATTAAGAAGGGTTTTAGTGGATTTTAAAGGACGTTAATGAAATATGGTTTGTGCAAGTCTACAAAAGTGTACAAAGCTGAATTAAAAGTGACAGTTACATTTTATTAAATGGTACTTTTCAGGAAAAATGTCATAAAATAATCAGAATATTCTTAAGTGCAACGGGAAGGGTTTTTGTTCGCTGCTGAATGATACGTCTTTTAACCGCGTGTGAGACTAAACGATGTGGCGGTTCGCGTAGGTAGAACGTGGCAAGTTACGACCGGACAGAGTGGTGCCAGGGGGTGGAGGCATGGGTTGCACCCCAAGCTTCCTCCATCATCACCACCACTACCACCACCAAACCACTACCACCAGCAGCAACAGTAACCATCGCAATGGATCAGCCGAAGACACGGAAGTCGCTCCCGCTGACAGCACAAGTAACAGCACCCACATGACTTCAGGTAACTGTCAGCTCCATTGGTAACTATATGTACCACCTGCTTTAACATTCAGTAAATCTGTATTTGACCTACATAGTGTATTCATAACAGCGATTATTTCCTTAAACAGCGCTAACCACTTGATCTTTGTAATGGTGAAGTGTTGTATTTTCTTTGCGGTACGGGCTGAATTCTTATATATATTATATAGATGAACATCAAAATTTACCCCCTTAAACTCGTAAAAATTTACGATGCCGATGCCGCTTAATTACGTACTAAATTTCCAAATTATAGCTTCAGCATTCTCTAATAAGCAATTCAAAATGTTCGTCGTCTCTGCCAGCAAACTGTCACTAATTATCGCACTAACGTCTTCACTCTTACTTTATCCTTACCGGAAGGACGAACGGGATTTGCCTGGGAACCTTCTAACTATAAGATCCTCTTTCTCTCACTTCTCCCCCGTCAATTTTCTCTTTGAAAATTCTACTCTTCTGCTGTACCTCTTATCTATCTCTCTCTCTCTTTTATCGGGCTGCCTTACCAGAAGGACGAGTGGGCACTGCCTGGGTATCTTCGTAGACGTAAATGTATTTTCCCTCCTGCTACATGTAATATGTATCACTTTCTCTTCTCATTCATCATTCGGGATTTAGAGGGCTGGTAATGAATGTTTTTCCTCAGACCTGGCGGTAATGGATATATAATATTAATTCAGAATGATTCTACCATTAGTATCGAAAAATTATAACTTTGTTGGGAAAGTGTACAAAATAAATTAATAAATTGTAGTTCTCTGTGGTGAGGAAAATGTTAATGCATCTAAGAATACTTGAGCTAAGATGGAGGTATTCTTTTATTAAAATTGATATTAAAGAAATATGATCGGAGACATGGATATACTTCACTTCCTTAACGACTCTTAGCGTCTCAGAAATAATTCTGTGGCGCGTAGTTAGGTAATTAATTATTTTTTTTTATCAGATGTTCGTTCACCTATATCAAGTTCAGCGAATATGTCGATCACTGACAGTATGCGTCCGTAATAATCGCCTAGGATGATCACTCGTGCAACATTGCTATTCATACAGAATTCTATTGTAATAGGATCAATCTCTGACTTCTAAACGCTATAAATAACTTTTTATGATTCTTTTTAATTCAATGGATTAATGGCTTTCGGACGTTATCTCATACGCACTGTGAAATACTGCATAGAAATTTCATTATCCCAGAAGAATAGCTTACCGTAAATCATTCACAATCCGACGGCAAAATTTTCGGATTGATTTCTGAACACACCGGTTTAGGAAATTCAACATTAGTTCGATAACTGGTGTACAGAAAGTTGATTCCATTGCTAAATTTAGCGTTGTAAAAGGGACAAGTTTCACTAACAAGAAATGCAGGAGATATCATCTACTTAACTTCATGGAATATACTTAGTCTTTCATGGAACCAAAAGGTTTATTATCCTGTTAACAGGAATCCACCACTGGTTACGTGCCCTGAGCCAGACGAATCCAATAGATACCCAATCGTTAAAATACCTGAGAATCATGCCCTGAACACATTTTCTTTTCGTAAAACCGAAGAGTTGAAGGTAAATTGGTCCGCTGTGTGTTAAAACACAGAAGTACCGAAGTACTGCTGTTAACCGGTAACAAATCTTATGCTTAATCACGAACTTACGTTCTTGTGAAACATGAGATGGCATCTACATGTGAGCGTTGGCCGCTAAACATTCTAATTTACACAAATTAATACATCAGCACTGACGTGCAGCAAATACGTAAACATCCAGCTCTCACATGGGATGGGCGGGGCATGTAGCACGCGCACGTGAGCCATGAGCATAAACAATTTTGGTTGGAGATCCTGAAGACTTGTACATACGTAGATAGAATAATTTTAAATTGGTTCGTAGGTGAATAGGATGGATGGGTACGGATTGGATTCATCCGGCCTGGTTTAGGGACCGGTGGGGGTTCTTGTGAACACGGTTATGAACATTTTTAACTGAGAGTACAAGAGTTTTAAGTAATGGCTTTGATGAGTTAAGTGGTAATATACCATTGAACAACTGCGGTCAGCCTGCCTTCTACTTAAAAAAATAATGTAGGTGTGGTAATGTTCTTCTGGGTTTTGACGCCGTGTGGACTTCAGGACTCAAGCTGGAAACACCATATTCTCCCAAACGTTGGTGTCTACTGGCGCCAAACCCCAGAATACCACCAACCACCAACCACCATCATTCTCACCGCTGTGAGAACCTCAGGTTTCATGAAGGAGTTGAAACCACACATGAAAGCGAAGCTTTTGGCAGTCGGCATCATTTAATTTGAGGTCTATTTGAAGAAGTGTCAGGAGTAAGCGAGGGTGACATGCTCTGCGCATGCCCAGCTCCTGCAGAATAACCTTCTGGTGTACGTATATCAATGGAGCGAACACCGCAACTCAGAATAGGTTTTTAAACGGTGAATACCCGATTTACTGTCCCGTTGTACAAACGACACCCTAACTAGCGAAACCAAAATCACTGTTATGCAACGTGCGACCTTGTTTCTCCACAGACTAAGGCGCTGTCACAGGCTGGACAAACACTGATATTTGTCGGTATATAGCAGAGACTGTTCTGTAGTTACCAAGCAGGTTAGTTTAGCGGTTACACTCTAGACTCCATGGAGTGTGTTGGCATGTTAACCCGTTTGCTTACGTAATGCCCCGGTAAAGGACCTAAAAAAAAAATTAATATGGATTCCAGTCCACAGTGTTTCGTCATTCCTACTGAAATATCATGGGACTGATTTTTATGGTCTGTGACTTGTCGCTTAGCAGCCCTTAATGTGATAGATGACTATTGATCGTGTTCAGGTCAAGACGGCACCTTACAGATCTCGGCTATCTCAGTGGATAAAAATAGGTAGCTAAAAATGATAGCTGATCTTTTTTCTATCTTGACAAATATTGATAGACACGGATGGATTTCAAGTTATACGAATTTGTGCTGATGGGAAGTTTTTGCTACTCGTGTGTTCAGGATATTCAAGCACATAGTCACGAGATTAAAAGTCTTTGACATTAAGGATAAACATTTTGAGGCTTCTATACACAATCATATAACTACTACGGAATGAATGTTCCGTGAAGACACCGTTTTAAACTCAATACAGCGGAATCTTTATTTAAAAACTGATTTTGTTCAACTTGTACCTGGAAGATCTTTGCAGTGTTCACAGTAGCTTCCTATTGGACCACACGCAGAATCATCTGAATCAGTTGCACTCACACATTATTTCTATAAGATTCATTTTAATATTATTATTTTACATTCGCTCAAGTCTCTCAAGTGGTCATTTTAATTTTTCTGAGTAAAGTTTCTGCGTGCGTTTAACATCTGCGCCATACGTGTTACATGTCTTGGTTATAGAATCCTCTTGATTTGATAACCATAATAATATTATTTTGTTCACAGTTTGTAAATGGCGGCTGAAAGTGACTCGGATAACATTGCAAGCTGATGTTATAGCCTACGATAATAGACCTGTTGGTTTCGATAAAAGATGCATCTCTTTCGTCGTGGAACTTTAAATGTTGTTTGGTTGTATTATTAGCAGATTTTTAAAATAAATGTTATGGCGCATTATGTAGACTCGCATGTCATAATTCCATTAGGAAAATGCTGTGAGCGAGGAACTGACACTGGCTATATGGATCATGAAAACGAATCAGGGAAAACAAAATTTCAGAATAAAAACAAATAATGCGAGAAGCAGAGAATAAATGGGTTAAAAGACTGGCGGACAAAGTTACACTGATTATGTTGGTGGCAGAAAGAAATATGTTCCTGGCGACAGGCTATCCTGACTGAAGTTTATGTGGTTTTCTTCAGTCACCTCAGGATGAATAAATCAGGAAGATGACAACAGCGAAAAGACAGTCTCAGCGGTTCGGCGTCATTAAGAAATTCTGACCTAGTCTACGCTTGCTTTGATTAAGTTATTATAGATATATTATCATTAATTTTATGATAATTTTACGTATAAAACTGAAAATTGAAAATCAATTAAATTTCACATAACGTTACTAAAAGCAAACCCAAAATTTTCTCGACGGTTATGTTAGAGGAACTGTGGCTACAAACCCAAAAACTCGTGGGTTCGAATCCCGGTGAATATGTTGAACGTAAGAATAATAATTTTTCCTGGGATAGTCAACGATACTTACAGGAATTTGTCGAATTTCGCTGCAGGAAGACTGCGGGCACTCTGTTAAGTATGTATCTTAAGTAACACTTTATGCAACGCAGCACCGTTACAAAGATCAACTGGTTAATGTTGTTTAGGGAAGTAATCGCTGTTTAATCTGAGAAAAATGCGAAATCCTTCCTGTGGGCGAAATGCGAAGTTATTTAATATTAAAGTAGGTGGTATATGTGGTTACCACTTAACTTTATCGATCATGATATAAAGTATAAATTTCATATAGACGTGGAACATTTAATACATTTTTGCATTATGGTGAATACTTAACGGAAAATAAGAATAACTATGAATTTTTTCGTATGTAACAATATTTATTTCTGAATGTTCATGACATAGGTTTATGACAATATGTTTTAAATATTTTGACGTTTTCAATAAGTCTTCCTATAGCCAATGTGAAATAACAACCTTTTCGAAACTGTGTTCCTGTCGTCAGGAGCGTCTGTATGTGTGAGTTTGTGCGGAATCGAACCAGAATTGTCCATTAGTGAGGTGTGTTCTCATAACTGGTCTAATCCAATATCTAATCCAGCGGGAACTTCGATATCTCCCGTATTGAGCAGTGGACTTCCGCTACTTGTGAACTGGGTTTGAGGAAAGTTTGCATTGGGCATTTTGATGCTACGTTATAACGAAACGTTATTTCAGGTTCACACGTCTTCTTGGATGTTGCGTCGCGTAGTATGATAGATATTGATCAACGTTTCGGAGGTGCTTTTTGCTTTCATCGTCAGGGCGCAGATCATTATTTACCATATTACATGGCTTTGCGTCTCAGAAGATATTCTTCTTTATAACGAGATATATAATAGGTTATAAATGAATATAACATTGATTTGTTAATTAAAATGTTAATAATATATTCATTCAGGCCTTTGCATTTTACACTCTCCATTAACTGACCGTCTAGAAAGACGAATAACTTTCTCTTATAAGAACAGCAGACCTCTATAGTTTCTTTGCCGTGAGGCAAAAGTGTTTTATGTGGTAATTATCAAATGAGTACCAAGGTTAGTGATTGCATAAGCACTAGTAAACAGTTGTAATTTACGTGTAAGTCATCTACCTGTAGTAACTTAACAGTTGCTAACCATGCAAGTGCCCTGTGGGACTTTCCGTGTTTTTTATAGCGACTGACAGTGATTTTTTGTGTACTAACTGAACTGCAGCACACGTGGACTTCTTCACAGTTTATGTTATATTTAACGACACTGTTACTATCCCAGACTATACAGCATCAGATGATACGATTAGTGAATTAGAAGGGTTACGGAAGGAAGCAGTCGTGGCCTAGGTATTTGCTTGAAGGTATTAATACTGTGGAAAGCCACGAAAATCTTAACTCAGAATTGCCGATCTACGAGCCGTGATATTAACCCGGACTTACCAAATACGAAGCAGGAATTCTAACCACTCGATCGTGACGTTCAGTAGCACTGCCCGAGTTTTACGGTAGATTAAAAAGCACTTTGAATTTTACAGACCAAAATGTTTTTGTACACTTTACTTATGACGAAGTCTGGCGAAAGAACTGGCTTATAGCGAAACCTGTTGTGAGGGATTGTAACGTCACACTTTTTTTTTCAGAATAAGACAGATTAACGTCAATACATTATACAGTCTTGTATTCCTTTCAGAGTACGTAGTCTGTCTTTACTGAATTTATTATGGTAAAATATTTTTTTCTGCTAAGTGTCCAGCACTTATTCCTAATGCTTAATCCAGTGTACATAAATACATTTCGATTATAATATCAGATTAAATCCCTGAGGTAGAGACCTTCTTGAGAAGCTAATTGTAATTCAGCTAGACAAATTCCTTCCTTTATGTGGAACGCTAAGGCTCGTTAATATGGTCTAGCGCCATGTAGACTCCTAGGTAGATATTAAAGTCTCTGAGAAGCATACTGTCTCCATCTGAAGATGGAAGCGCTGATTTCCTCCGAAACTTTGGTTAGCACCCAGAAGTCCACACTCTACAAATGAATTCATTCGACATCCTCATATTTGTTTAATATTATCTTTTCATCTGCACCTTTGTTTGAAAATTGGTTTTAGTCTTTCAGATTGAAACTTTGTATGCATTTATTACGTACCCCATTATTTCTACATTCCCCGCCCATCTGGAATTTTCTTGATTTTGATTATAACGTCGTGAAATGCAATCCTGTCATTGGGACACTGAAGAGACAATTTGGTCGATGTACGAGTAGCGGAGTCCAATTAAATTTTAATATTTTTTTGTAAAAAAAATAAAAGAAGGCTTTTTGGTCTATCGGGTCGTGGCAGATGGATCTTTGAAGTCGGAGGCAAACAAAGCACTGACGCGTTACAAACGAGATGTCTGCTTTGTGTGGAAAGAGAACGGATTAAGGATATAAGACATGTTGAGATATCAAAGAATATGAGAAGAAAGACAGATGTTAAGAGAGAGATTACTGAAATAGATTTTATATCGAAAGAAAAAAAGATCCATTAAGTTCAAGTATGGGATGAAAAGGGCAGTTTGTTTACTTCCAGAAGTCGTTAAAACGGGCCCGTATTTCTGTAGAAAGAGGAAGTAAGTTTATGTTTAGGGTTTTCAGTGTCTTGTAAATGTGAGGTCAATGTTTTAATATCACATTTTCATTTACAGATATTAAGAATGCTGAGATCTGTAAGAGAGTCGGTGTCCAGGGCAATGTTTATTTGCGTAGGCAAAATTAGGAAGTCCGAATGCTGTCGAACTAAGCGAAATATTGATAGTATAATTTCCTCATTTTTCGTTTCGAAGAGACTGTTAGGCATTTTGTGAAAACGGTAATGAACCGGGTTCCATAAAACGACAGGAATTTCTTGGGAACTGTTAGCTTCTGAACACGGACTCTAATACAGAGCGCTAGCTGTTTAGTTTAAAGAAACAAAGACTGTCATTATAGTCCACTACAATGACTACACTATGCTGAACACTTTTAATTTATTAACGGATTAACGTCATTCAGAACCTTGGCAAA
>NW_019059652.1:410124-432164 GCF_000696155.1 Zootermopsis nevadensis | reverse complement strand
AAATCGTCTGGATGTTTCAGCGTGTCTGAGGGAAGCTAAGAGATAACTGACTGTGTACAGACTGTAGTGTTTTTAATTAATATATTTTTATGATGGGTAAGGGTAATACAGTTTGATCCTTGGGAGTTACAGAACATTTTATCTTAATTACCGTGTCCTTCCCAGCTTGTTATTCAAGAAGCTGTTTACCTGACTACATCCGATAGCTACCAGTTTTAAGAATTTGTGGAGTTTCACCTCCTTTATATCCTTCACTGTATTTCGTAGTGTAATGGTGCTTTAGTACATTGATGATCGTAACTTAAATATTTTCATGTGAGTCATATGCAGTTATTAATGTATTACTAGGTTATTATACGGTATGCACCGTGGAACACGAATTACAGAGATATTAAATGTGTGGGCCTACCTGATAGTACTCGAAAAACGTTATTGGAAGAGACCACATTGGAGATCTAAACGTAGATTGGATGAAACTAATAAAATGAATTACGAATGAATAGAGTAGAAATGCGTGGGGTCGGATTAATCTGGATCAGGATAGGATTTTAGGTTTTCAGGGCGGGGAGTCCAAAGTCCGAGTCTTCTGGGTTGTAGGTCTACACTGCGCTACAACCCAGAAGACATTCATCTACCATAAATGGCCTTTGGATTTCATCAGACGCCGAAATAATCTTGGGTAGCTGAATGACTGTCGTCTTCATAAGGACTCTGCTTTGTGGAATCAGTGAAAATATTCATCGGACCAGGGTTTGCACACCACCGAGTTTACAAGCATAATTCTACGCTTTTGAGTTCACGGCGGCGAACACGAAAATGCGTCTCTTTTGGGATGTTGAGTCGTGTAGTCTGGTAGAAGTTTACCGACGTTTCAAAGGGGCTTATCTCCCTGATGATGGAAGCAGCAAACATGTCTGAAATATCGGTAAACTTCTATCAGACTACAAGCCACAACAACCCAGAAGACAACTGTCTTTGTAATGCTTTGCTTATTTTCGGCTACTGTCTTTAATATTCGGATCCGTGTAACTGATAGCAAACAGGCTCGGCAGAAGAATAATGTTGCTGTAGATGTACTTAATACCGCGCTCTTGGGACCACGCGTTGTAACAGAACTTGGGCGTAAGAACGAGAGATAAAACTGTTGGAGCCATTGATTCGATGTTAATGCGCATCAGTTTGAAGACAAGTTGGCAGGTGCTTGACTACACCTAAGCGCTAAGAATATCCCGTTATAATAACTATATTGCCCATCACTCATCTAGACATATCTGATAAAATGCTATTTCATTATCACAATGTACCCGTGTGGTCTGCAAGAAATGTCTTCATGTGACTACAAAGTTTTATATGGAGATGTCGAATGACTTACAATCTTGTGATATTTGGATTTCGTCTGTGGCCAGGAGTGTCGATGTTTCTGAGTTTATTCATTGTAAACCATTGAATAAAGGCATGAACAGATCGGAATTATTCATGACAAAATAAAAGACGAGATCAAAGTTTAAGTAGGCTGAGGTTTTCATGGCGGTAAGTCAGGGCGATGAGTACTCGTCACCTTGATGGAGGCAGCTGGGACCTCTGAGACGTTGATAAACTTCTACCAGACTACATGGCTCTAGAACCCATAAGATAGTCATCTCCAGATCAAATTTTAGTAGTCACTTAGGATTGTCGGGGTATTGGAGATGTCGATGTTGGTATTCTGGTTCTAACGCAGTGTGGACTTCTAGGTACAACCCAGAAGACCAACAAGATCATATTTGGTTGTTTTTGTTTACTTGTGGATTATTTAACAATATTTTTAAATTAGAAGAATAATGTGTTATAAAGGATTGAGGGTGTTTGTCACGGCCTCAGTAAAGTAGGCTACAATAGCAGAATTTTCCTGGAGGAACTGAGGAAGACGTTGAAAAATCTCAGGATAGCCGAAGATAGGGTGGTGTCTAAATAAATGTCTGTTGGTTATACGTACATGAATGTGGCAATATCATGAACAGACTTTTCGTTATATAATACAGAATGTAAACTAAAAATATCATGAAGAATCAATTTGAAGGTCTGTTTACTCCAATCACTGGTATGCCTGTTTCTCCAGGAACACTCCGGTCTCCTGGTAGTAACAAATTAATGGCAGACTCGTGGCGGGTACACTTTTAACTTCAGTCTAAATTTTTGAAAAAATTAATAAAAGGGTGATTTATTATCGTGTATAAAGTTTGGATAGTAAATAAAGCAGTGTCTGGTATTCTGGTTTCTGACGCCGTGTAATCTTGAAAGTGAACAAGCCGTTCTAACCGTTATGAGACACTCAAATCTTAAAACATTGCATTATTTTTTGTTCCCCGAGTTTAACATTTATTGCTTAAGGCCGAGTTTTTGAACCAACTCCGCTGTGAAGATGGCTGTCTTCTGAGATGTTGAACCGTGTGGTCTGGTAGACATTTACCGACTTTTCATACGCCCATCATCCTACAAGACATTTATCTTCATGTTCCTAGTGTGAAAACCTTAAATCTTAACTCAGGTGTGAATTTTTACTTCTTGAGAAGTTATTCAACCTGTCAAGATATTTTACTTCTTTCCTTATTTTTCATTACCGTGTTTTAATATTGTGCACAACTTCGTACACTGTTTTTTCTATTATCCATTTTAATATTATTATATCACATACGTATACGTCGATTACCTGAAAGTTCTAAGGTTACAACTTTGTATGCGTTTTCTGCAATGCGTGCTATATGCCCGGCCCGTCAGATTCTCTTTGATTTTATCTCTCTAATAACATTTCGAGAATCATAAACGTTATGAAGCTCCTCATTATGTAATTTTCTCTGGACTGCTGTTACATCCTCTCTCTTAGATAAAAATATTCTCCACGGTACTTTATTTTCACACCCTCGCTTTTGTGTTATTTCCTCTGAGTGAAGCGCCAAGGTTTGCACCCGCTCAAGACAAAACTTTTGAATCTATTATTTTTATGAAGCAATTTAGCGAAACTATGAACTTGTGAATTTTGTTAAATGGCCCGAAGGTTATGCAGACCGGACTATTTTTATCAATAGGAAGATGTGAAATGTTTATATGCATCTTTAAAAATTCACTTTTTTAAAAGTCTGCTTTATATTTGATAGCGTTCTGTCCCCTTGAAAAGTCTGTCAAGCGGATTCTGATGTAGATTGTACAGTGAATCCATGCATGTGTGTCTTAAACACTGCTTTGCTGTACCTAATAGGGAACGCTCTGTTTTGGTACGTTTGTGGGGGCGTACAGTGACTCAGCCCAGGTGTGGTCTATCATTTCAAGCTTCGTATGTGTGCCTCGTTGCAGAAAGTACGTGACCGCATTGTATGCACAGAATTGACCAGACGCCTGAGCTATAAGCCGGATTTGTCTATAGGTGCTGTTGGGAATGGATTTGTGTCCGAAATCTTGTGATCAGTAGCCAACTGACGATCATTGTCTTAAACAACAAGGCGAATATTTGAAATTAAGAAATAACAGGGAAAAACTGAACAGAAGATTATTTAGTGTGGAATTTCATGTATTTAAGAAGTATTATGATGAAATCAAAGAGGATTAGATTAGCAGGACATTATCATCAATAACTTTACGGATTAGGCCACTGGGCCTGTTTCATCTCCTCGGGTTAATCACAGCTGTTCTCTCCAACGTTTTTTTCGTACATCCGACGTGTGGAGGCGTTCTGGTCACGTAATCATACATCCTATATGAGCTGATAATACTGATGATGCTCTCTATATTAAACTTTTTACGAATATCTTTGTTAGCACGCAAAGGATAAACGATAAATAAATACACAGTTTTAATCGGAAAACGCAAAATGAAGAGAACACTTATTAGAGGAAGGATAATATTAAATATACATCTTTAATAAATAGGGTGTGAGGTTGTGGATTTGATTTATGTGATTTAATGTAGAGCCCCGTGGTGGGTTCTTGTTAACGCGGTAATGAACCTTCGAGTTTCATAAAAGCGTGGAGTTACTGACCAGCTGAGCCACTGTCGCTCTGCTTCGTGGAGCTCCCTTAGCGCAATGACATGGTGTTTGTAGGCTGTATGCCCTTGGTTCGATTCCTAATATGTGAATTGTTTTCCTTTTTTGCCACTATTTGAGAGAGGACCCGTTAAAATTCTGCGGGAAATTTGAAATTTATATCCCATTCCTCTTGTCTGCCTTTCCTTTATCAAGTTTGCACATATATGTCCCATAGAAGGACTTCTAAAATTTGCCTAATGGCAGCAGCACTTGTGAAATAGAACATTACACTATCTAGCATCATCACTAAGACCTTTGTGTTATGATTAACACATCAGTATGGTCATGAACCATGTCCTGTTATAGGCCCCATGAGATAATCGTGTGCTCACTCGCGGATAAAGGTGGAAATTACAAAAAAAATTTTGAATCACGGTTATATCACGGCTTTGTAAAATCATAATTTAATTTTTTTATGATTTGCATAAAAGACTATGCCATTTCTTCTCCACTCGCGGAGTTTTTAATTAATTAAAATTTAACAGACAGGATATTACGTCAAGAATGGTAAAAAGTATCATACTTATTTAATATGCATAGTTGGGCAGGTATAAAATTTAACATGCATCTACACTTGGCGTGGAAAGAATATTATAGAAATAATAATGATGATAGCAAATGACAATGAAATTGTATAAGAACCTGATGATATAACTGACTTGGCTGTTAACAGCCTATGAAGTTATGTAACCAAGCAATAGCATATTTTGGGAACAAGATTTTACACACACAAACGCACGCACGCGCACGCACACACGCACACAGACACACACACACATGGCGAGTAGGTTACTAGGTCGACCACGTTCGCTGTATATACCCTGTTCACTTTAACTTAACAGCAACAATGTTGCTGCCACAATCTGCTTTATTCGATTCTTAGTTCTACGACGACACCTATTATATGCGTAACTTGTAATTTAGCGTCTAGATAGCTGTTGATCCGAAAAGACGTGGTAGGAAGTGGTCGTGGTATATTTTGAATTACTATTGGAGGATTCACCTGGATGAATTGAGCGAAATCATAGCAAATTTCATCGAGAGTGATCGATCTCCCGGTCTAAATCCGAAATTAGAATCAGGATCAGGAGTTCAGACCATAACTTTGCGATATTTATCAACTGTTTTTAAAATTCGTTTATATAGTAAAACCGATTATGATAACCATTGTTTTTAAATTCTAATGATATTCTTCCTTCAGACGTGTAACTTCGGGCTATGCTTATGGTACAACTCTGGTGTGTTATGTGCTGTCACTTTCATAACCCTGATGAAGGAAGTAGAGATAGTCTTCGAAACGTTGTATATGTAATCTAAACTCACACGTCTAATTGTATGAGAATACATTATTTGAACCATCTGTTAGTTTCATTATCTCCTTCCACATTTTACATATTAACATGACCGGAAAATATTTTGAATAAATCGTGGGTACCTGCAAGTTTATCATGTATTACGTAATGTTTTAGAGGTATTTACTGATATATCATTACCCGTTAGGTGAGCGCTATCGGAAACGTTTTCTAGCCTCTTGCTGCCGTCGTGCCATCTATTTGTGTCTGCTCGAACTACAACTCATTTCATATTCCTACACTTCAGTCAGATGTTACGTAGGAGAGAAACTTTTTTCTTACCACGCAAGGTCGAACTTACCCGTTTTTGCAATTAGGTTATCAAAGCTGTCCTCGATATTTTTTTTTGTTCGGGTTTTTTGTGTCTTAACATACGTGGCCATCTTTGTACACTCCAAGAGACTAAATAATGTCAGGTTTGTGTGTTAACGTACTTAAAACAAGCGTGTTGATATTGTGGATGAACTACTTATATAAAGTGTGTTCTGAATAAGTGTGTGGAATAAGTGTTCATCTGTACGTCGCTGTGTTATTATCATTTTAACAGTAGTTTATTTTTAACGACGGAAAGACTGTACATAGGTAGATATGTATAGGTTGTACAGAATTTAGATTCTGTCTCCCGCCACACGCCATGTAGGCGCTTGGGCGGAGAAGTTATGTAGCTCCTACTCATTCTTAACCTCAGCACTAGAAGGGTGTGAGTGGTCAGCGTCACGCTCCGGCTGCGCTTTACCCTAGGTGTAGGATCCCGGTACCCACTGGACATGAAGCTGTCTGGGTCCCAGAGCCGTTCTGGACGCACAGGTTAGAGGATTTTATTCCTTGCAGTTGAGTTGTTGACACTACTGATTCGTACACCGAATGAGTCGGCTTCGGCATACCTTGACGAAAGATTTTGGTTAGTTTTCCACTGTCCTTTCAAGCGAATCCTGAAATAGCCACTGTAATTACATTACACTTATTATTCGACACTGAATAGCAGGTACAGTTGAGAAAATGTCACTAAACTGAGAAGGTAATAAATTTGAATTTGAATTTGTTCTTATTTGAACACATTTCTATTGGGGAAGAGAAATTAAAAGCAGAAATAATAAAAAGGAAATATTGAGAAAAATAAAAATAATTAAATTGCGAATTAGGAAAGGGAGAAACAGAGAAACGGATTTGGGGAAAAAATCAAAGAAACCCAAAGAAAGAAACAAAAGATAATGAATGAGATTTGAAGCAAGAAAACAGTTGGTTAACTGGGTTTACCAAACTGCCTATGATATCCATAATTAATCGTCTGTTGACTTCACGTGTTCTTTAAGTTGAAGCGTTGTGTTTACTTATTTTATAAAGTAAAATAAACATGACCTTGAGAATACAAGATTTTGCTGTAAATTCTGTTTGCGTGACGAAAAGAGAGTTCTAAATACGCAGAAGACTTCGGTGTTTTCAGCTGAACGCAAACACGACTTCGGTATCTGCCCTTCTGTTTCTCCTCTGCTGTTGTGATGTCTGTGCAGGTGAAATTGACTGCTCTTTGTTACTGCTTCTCTTTTAGATACAAATATTCTCAAACACCCACAGTATACGCTGTTTCTTTAGGATGACAAAGTATTTTGTACATCAAACTTTTCGTCCGATGCTGCATGTGAGATTTGACGTGCTCTGGGGCCATGAAGATGTCGATGTTGGTCGTCTGGGTTGTGACGCCGTGTGACCTTAAATTCACATCGCTTGCCCGACACACCTGGCATATTCTCTAAAGAAACTGAGACACTGGCTAGTCTGATAACGGGACTTCTGAAAACGAACCGGAGTACGATACATATTGTAAATGTTAAACGCAGTAGAAGTGAATGTCGTATACAGCCGTTTATCTGTCCATATAAGGTACGAAATGCACGCCTGTTCCTGACTCAGATACAATTTCATTGCTAAGTGACGATATTAAATAATAATACTGGAAGTGCGATGGTTACCATTACTTTAAACTGCTCTGTATATAACCTTTTCGGATGCACGTACACCAGACTTAGTACAAATGTGGGATTAGCAGTGTCCTAAATAATAAACACGAAAATATAACCTAAGAGCCAATAACAGTGGACTCGTTGCCTGTGGTTTCAGTTATGTTTGCTCGAACACGGGGGGTCGTTGTTTCGAATTCCACTTGAGGCATGGATGTGTGTCCGCATTTTTCTGTGTTGGTAGTCCCCACCTCCCTTAAAGCAATCCTGCCAAAGTAGAAAATGATTAAAAAATCTCACAGTGGACTGTAGTGAGTATGTATTGGATGACATACTATAGACTTTTGTATGATATTTGAAGCTCGTCTAAGTGATATATAGGAATTCAGTCCGTACCGCGAAGAAAACACAACACTTCACCATTAAAAGGATCAACTAGTTAACTCAGTTTAAGAAAATAATTGATATTTACAGTGAGAATAATACGTAACATAAATTCAAAATAAAGAGCTACTGGTTTTTGAAGCAGGTGGGACATATATAGTTACCACTGCACATTCAATTGTTAATAGAAAAAATGGTATCGTACTTAGAGGCAGTAATTCCCTACGCTCGGGTATTATGCACTGACGAGGAATAAATACAGGTCTTAACGTGAGCTTACGGCTCGCATTTACTGTAGTACTTTGTGACGTTGCTGATGACGCTGGCCTAGGATCAGAGCCAATGACGTCAACGTCGACGATGTCGGCCTTGCCAAGCAAAGGTAGCTGCAAGCGAGTCACCGATTTATTAGCCGCGTTCTTGTTAATGGAATGTTGGCACAATTGCTATGCAATCTGCTTGGCACTTTGCAGGTGACGATGTGAAAAGCATGTGACCTAAACAACTTCATTTAAATATCCGGTCACAAAGGACAGTCATTTATTATATTTCAAACGACGATTTCATTATTTAAGATTATATAAAATGAAATAAAAGAATGGACAGTGGATAATTAATTCATAGGATGTGGAAGGAAGCGATCGTGGCCAAATTTAACTCACTGTCCTGGAATTCCCCTGCTGGGGATTAGGAAAAACCTTAAGTCAGGATATCGCGTTTCTGAGTCGAGATCTGAACCAAGGACTTTGCGAGTACAAAGTAGGATTGGTAATCTCTGTATCTCGACGTGATGTATGAAATTACAAAAATGTAGAGACATAAATTGTGAACATTTAGTTATTACTTGGCCTATCATTCCGATAGAGAGAGAGAGAGAAGAGAGAAAGTGGGGGGAGTAGCGATAGGCACTACTGTTATAAATGGGGGGAGGGGTATAAAGTTAGTTGTGGGCTATGACTTTATGCTCGGCTTAATAATATTTAATAATTCAGTCCGTACCGCGAAGAAAACACAACTCTTCACTAATAAAAAATATCAACTAGTTAACGCGGTTTAAGGATACAGTCACTGTTTATTTCGGGAATTATATGGAACCAGTAAATTTATTTTGTTGGCAAAATGCAAACTTATTTGTTAAGTAGGTGGTACATATATTTAGCACTCTGATTTAAATGGATAACTTCCTAAACGGGAGCCAAAATGGTGTTAAATAATGAACCTGTTGAACAAGGTTGTCACAGTCATTTTATTGTAAATATTTAGATTTAAATTTTTCTGGTTCATGTTACGTGGCTATACTTGCTGAAACTAAATACATGCTAATAATGTGAATAAATTCATACTTTATGTAATTACATAAATAAATCCGTCATTTAAAAACAAAATTCAACCTTCATTGAAATACATTTACATTTTATTTGACTTCCAGTTGCTTTTTTCGTACTTGTTTGTCCAGAGACTGAACTCGCCTTTGTTGTCTTCCGGACATCTACGTCAGAGGCTACCATTTGTTTTATTCTCTTTAATTATCTACCATTAGTAATACCAACATGGCGGCTGTATGAACTTCTTAGGTTCGGGGAACACTAGCGTCATGAAATTGTGTGTTGTTAAAGACCTTAATACATTCACAAATTTTGTTCAGGTGCTTTTAATAATATGAAACTACAACGTGGAATGCGCTTAAAATCTTCATTTATGTTGACGTGTAATTGCAACAGTGTGAGGCGTCATATTAAACAGTGTTAGCCACGTTAGCCCGGCTAACACCTTAAAACTGAAAAGTCGTTTGTCTTTTGTGGTTAAGTGGCAATCCATACACCGGAACACATCAGAACTGATGAGATCGTTAGCCAGCTACAACCAGCCATGAGCAGACTCTTATCATAATATCTCCATCTAACCATAGTTCCATGTGATTATATAGAAATATCACTAATTAAAGTTTTTAGTTTCTCTTGATGGATTAGCTCACGTAATTCAAGAATATGTATCATATAATGCAAACATACTGTGAAAACACAGGAAGTATATTTGAATTCTTTATTGCATTATGACGCATGGGTTAGCAGAGCAGCCAACTGGTTCATGCTTTGTCGGATATAGCCATAAAACACGCTCTGTCCACAGAATGGTTCCCTGACTTTTATCAACTCACTTCAGGGAAACTGTAGGCTTTAGAGTAAACATCGATACGTTATTACGTCGTGTCTGTACGTACAATGGACGAGTTTAACATCGATATTAATGCAAAATTGGAGTTTAAATTGAGGCTGTAACTGAAGGGAATCGAGTAGTGTTTCGGATTACAACGCAGTCCTCGAAAATGGAACTTGGATGAAATTTAAACTTCCCTTAACCCTTTAAAGTGAAATGGTAACTATGTGTACCACCTGCTCATTTTGTATTTATGTGTTTCGTATGAAAATGCAACAGTTTTCCAGTACAAAGATCAGTTAGTTAGTGCTGTTTAGGAAAATGATTTTCTGTTTATTCTAAGACTTGCACTAAACCCATAAATACATTCTGTGGGGGGATGTAGGGATGTTGAATTTTAATGCAAGTGGTACATATAGTTACCACTGTCCTTAAAAGGTCCAAATGGCGGGTTTACTTTTCAAATTTTCTCAACCTTATCCTTTCCAAGTTCTGTGGTAATATCTTTTGTTTCTGACTATTTGCAAAGATTAACATCGCACAAGTTGTAAGATTTGAGTTTTTCACAGAGGTGACTATGAAGATTTCTGTCTTCTGGGTTGTTGCGCCGTGTAGTCAGGTCGATGTTTACCAACGTTTCAGAGGTCATACTGCCTCCGTCATCAGGGCGATGAATGCTAATTGCTAATGTAATCCTTGTACATTAATAAAAAACAAAATTAAGGTAGTAGGAGAACAGCAAAGTACGATTATTTCAGCGTTGTGTTATCAGACTTCCCTACCTTCAATGACCTCGACTGACTTAGGATAACTTCGGAGGACATGGATTCCTATTCGAAAGTTGTTCTCTCTGAGTCCCTCTATACGATCCTTCAGTTTTGGCCTAACCTTTTGAATCACTCTGTATAATCCGATGTTAACAGGAAATCAAGACGACCGGATGTAAATACTTAAAAAGGCTTTGGGAACTTGTAAAAAAAACATTAGTCGGTACGTGAGTGCAATGTGAAGGCTAAGTCGGTTCAAATTGTGTATATTAATAGCCTCATTTTACCAAATGTCGCGTTAGCTGGTCGCAAATAGTAACTCCATCTTCCTGCACACTAATTTAACAATACATTAAAGCATTGTTCGCAGTTTTGTTCTCTGCAAAGAATAGCGGGTAATACCTAACATATCAGTCAAGTGGGTTAGCACATGTTTACTATTCGGAGCGTCCCGGGTTTAAATCTCGGCCAGGAGACCGGCTGTCCTAAACTTTTTCGTCGTTTTCCTCGGTATCTCCATACAAATGCCGGGATAGTGCCTTAAAATAGGCTAGTGATGGTCGTAACATATTGATTCCAGTTCATTATTAATTAATTATCTTGTCATTCCACACTTTATAACCTGAAGTTTTGAAAGCGTCGTTAAATTGCCCAAGACTAATAAAAAAAGAGATAGAGTTGCAAGCAGAGTTTTCAAAATGTCAGATTTGCCTCCATTTTTCTGATCTCTGATTCAATTACGAATCTCACTGTTATGCGTTAATCGATTTTCTGGAGATTCGGTATGAGGTCCATGTCATTCGTTGTCATCATATATGCGTACTGGGTACTCGAAAAAACTTTATTATTTTTGTTAAAGTAATATCCTGTACAATGTTAAACAAGAACATGGCGAATACACGAAGTCTGCATATTGCTTGAGCCTTGACTGTATGAAGATTGGCCATAAAGTTCTGCAAGAATATTAATGACCGATTTAAACCTGACAAATTTTATGTCCTAGGATATTCGCCAGTGGAATATCAAGCGGAATTTTCGAAAACATATTGTGTAATTTTTAATTTATAGTTATTGATATCCAGAGTAAAAATTAAGGAAAGTAGACGTCTTTGAATTCTTACCATAAATTTATGGGTTGAAAGACGGAATTTGCAGCCTTAAATGAACATAAAATCGCTGATAGGCTTATAATATTCTAGATTAAATTGCCTTGAAATTATAAATACACATTGTATTATTAGACTTGTGGCATCTGCAGATAGGTTGCTCTTGTCTGTGAATCTGTTTACATACAACCAGCCGAGAGGAATTCTACAACATTACTCACATATCAGCGTAATTAAACACGTGAAATTCCATCTAATTACTTCGTAAACATGGTCAATAAATTTCTTAATTGACAATAATTTACAGTCCTAAACTAGAAATAAGTGGGAAACCTGTTGTACAGTCAAGTCAGAAAGGAACTCGCACGAACTTGAACGCTTTGACCCTGGTTTATATCCTTATTCGATTTTCCTTTGAAATCCAGGTTTTATCGATATGTGTTTATTAGTTTGGCGTCCCACTAATCATGCGTTAATTTCATGGATTTTGTCGATTATAACTTTCTAATATTTGTGATAATATTTCCTAATTTTTTATATTATTATGATGCTTGCTGATAATCAAATGTAAATGCCTGCAGTTGATTCATGAATGTAGTAACAATAATAGCCTACCGCATTTATATTTTATGAATATAGTAAAGCTGTCATGTAAAGTGACGGGTCTTAATGTGAATATCTGTTGTATTGATTTATGTTTGCACCAGATACAGCAACCAAGAGGCTGCTTTTGTTCTGGAGCGGCATTTTATATTCTCACCCCAGAGATGTCTCTTGACATAAGGACCGACACGTTTAAATTATAAACTATAGTAAACTATCAATCAAGAATGGCGAAAAAATGTAAATTAGTGAACACACACAGTGATAAATATTCCACGAGACCCAAATTCTCTTAACAGCATTACCATGGCAACGGTTATAACAACACACATACCATAAACATTATCTCATGAGGCCCTAAATCATTTAACAGTGGTAACGTTTATAATAACACGAATTCATAAATATTATCACTTAAGGACGGATCAAAGTCCCTTAACAACAAATGATCATGAACTAAGCTACCAACCAACATCGCTTACTTTATAGATGGATGCTGACCAATATTATTATGTGGGACCGGAGGATAACTAATTAAATGAATAAATAAGCTTATATTCGTGACTTGACATGAGCAGAAATATGATGAGGACGAGTTTAGAATTCGTCTTGTTCCGGGCGGGCTTATTTTTACACGGTAATGAACCTTCTGGTTCCATAATTGGGGAAGAGACATTATTGTCTCTCTAACTGTCTGATAGCTCGTGATGACGGATTTGGCGCATTGGACTTAGTTTCGAATGCAATTGAGACCCGTCAAGTGGCTAAGTACTGTATATGAAATGTCTCGACAAACATGATCTGCCCACAATTCGTTCTCTGCATTAGCTTCGTGCAAAGAATGCGTAAAAGGGAATGGAGAATTATTAATGTGTTTGCATGCACGAAGCCTTCACTAGACGTGATCCGCTTTCGGATTACGTGGATGAGAAGTTCCCAAGAAGCGAGAAGTCACTGAGAAGTGCCATTCCGCTTTGGCACTCAGTTGACCACAAATGGTCGATATATTACGACGCATTTATGTTGAACATTGTTCAATATCTGAATAATCCTTTATGCATAGAAATTGGGTAACTCCCAAGTATACACTGCAATAAATTGAAAATCGTCATAAATCAGTCATTGCTACACTGTTAATTGCCGCATAACACGTGCGTTACAAATTTGACACATTTGGTGACTTTGTTACCTTATATTAATCGCTCGTTGCCCTAACTTCATCATAAAAGCAGCAAATCCCTAATACGTCATATATAAAATTGGCAGAATAATTAATCCTACAATATTACAGCTACTCACAAGTCTGACTATCATTTAATTATAAATTTCAGTATCCTTTTATGGTGTTTTAAGAAACATCTTCTATATTAATAGAACAATGTTTTAGTAATGTGCGTCTTTTATGCGTAAGAAGTTACAGTCGTTGGGATGATAACACTGTTAGGTGATTATTAATCTCATGGGACATTGTTCATGATCAGGCCTTGGTCTGTACATATTATGCTTAATTCATTATCATTTACATGATAAAGCAGTTGAATATTCGGCCTTATGTATGCGTTATGGTTAAGTTACTGTAGTTGTTGCCATGGTAACGCTGTTAAGTGATTCTCGGCCTTACAGTCTGCATTACTGGTTATAAAACCATTTCTTCCTACGTCTCGCTAACGATTCTTATGACCCTCTCTTTTCATTGTGTCAGTTGTTGATGGTTATTATACATTCTTTGCATGATATGCACACAGAATTAACTTACGTAGGATTGACCGTGTTTTGTCTGTCTGTCTGTATTGTGATTAAGCGAAAACGAAGAGTACAGAAAGGTCAGACTAGAGAGAAATAGAGAAAGAACTATAAGAAATACTAGCAAAGATAAACATAGGCAAGGAAACGATATTAGTACATGGAAGATTGGTTTGTTAGATTTGTTGTTTAAAATGGCTGTGAAACGTAGTGAATTCCTTTAAGGACTGGCGTATATACATTTATTAGAAATTTAAAAAAATATTATATATAATTTTCGATTTGTAATGCTGTTAGGGTGGGATGGATTGAACTGGCTCAGGATCTCGTATAATAGCAAGGATTGGCACTGGCTGTGTTGAATCTTGGGGGCTAATTACAAATGTATAAACTTTATATTAATTTTTTTGTGACAGTAGGCTAAATAATATTTGCTATTTCCAGCTTAGATTATTGCAAGATACGCGTTTCTTGTCATTTCTGGTACATAAATAATTTATTATGCAGCTGCTATTGAGAATATTCATGACATGATTTTGCAGTTTATTGTTGTTTATGTGTCTGTCTATCTGTGTGACGCAAAGTTTTAATATTTGTTGATACTTTTATTCCAAGACTGACTTAAAATTTTATAGCATTTTCTAAGGAGAATTCAGTTTCGTAATCACGCATTTTTCCACACAGGTAGGTTTGTGTAAAAATAAGAAACCTTTCTTCATACTCGCTGTGAGTATCTCCAAAACTATCCTGGCGTTCACTTGGAGCGATAGAAGGAAGATGTCAGACATGATTGCCCGTCCCATGTTGGCTGTCGAACCTGGCGCCTTTCCGAATGCGTCTGTGTCAGATCTGATTTGTTTCTTAGGCGTAGACAGAATGAACGTTTTAACTAGGCATTTCCGCTGTTTACTTTGCTATACGATTGAGTTTTATGAACTGTGCTACTGAGGTAGGTGGATTACGTAGTTGTAGTGATCTGTCTAGTTATAAACCTAGTTTTCTATATTATATTGGCTGACAGTTAAAATACGACTGGTTAGCATGGCGTAACACGATAACAGATTAAACTTCTTTGCATGTTATTGTAAAGACTGGTTATAAAAATGAAGACTATAAATTTAAAATATAACGATCGGATTTATTTTTGTATTTTAGTATACAAGATTTTTTTTATTCCATAGCAACAAATTTATCTCAACGATTTTGATTTTCGGTGCAGAGGTGGCACTAAATCTGGGGTTGAATGGGTAGCTTGTTGTCCTGCGCCCACGATAAAGGAGAAAGTCGATCACAGTCAGACAAGTTATTAAGCTCAAATAAAAGTCATCACTTGATGTTTGTTATCGTAAAACAGAATACGGAGCAGAGAAAGAAGCCGATAGCTACTTAATTGGAAATATTAATTAAAGTCATGCATGAGTAATGTGGAAAGTGTTTGTCTATCTGTCTGTCCGCGTGTTTTTTCTCTGACACGTGTGGTTTCATTTATAAAAAAAATTGTATTGATTATTAACAATTAAATGTTCCGAAAATTTAAATGTTATGTGTGCTCATACTTCACATAAAGTCAAAATGTTACTTCATAAAGTGTCTTGAAAAAATTTCTTCCTTTGAATTTTATATGTTAGGTCCTCTGGCTTGTTTCAATTAATTACTTAAAGAAATCGTAACACGACAGTCCTTAACGCCTACGTATGGCAAAATGTAGATCTGATATCTGAAACATTTAAATAAAATCTTCTAAGGCGATCAGCCAGGTGAAATGGTTAAAAGGCGAAACCGACGTTTCAGGGACCATATCTGTCCCCATCATCAGGGTTCTGATGTGATGATTGTTTAATCAGATTCAAGGAAAATAATTTATACACATACGTATTGTTGCGTTGCAAGAATTACTTATTCTCAAGAAATCAATATAAAATCTAAATTGAAATTCATATTTACAAACATTATATGTGGCGAGTCTGTGTTGTCCGAGTCAACTTGTAATCTTAAAATGACACGTTTTGCGCATGCGCTGTTCAGTATTACCATTCGAAATAATATTTCCTCGTTGTACGCACAATATGACAATGGAGCGAACACCACCACGCAGAATATTCTTTTTTGTCGGAATCTTCTTTTCCGTTCCGTTGCACATACCAGGACGTGACGAGCTGATTCGAAACCAATGCTGTGTACTGCAGACGCCAGGTAAATTGATGCCGACTATAGCATACTGATTACAGTATGCTCTAAGTTTTCTTTTTTCCAAGTTGAGAGGTTTTTTCGGACTAAAACGTTTCGAAAATACTGATTCGTTCGTCTTACTAGACTGACAGTTGATCTCTTCCTGCAACTAGTGTCTATACAAGTGATGTTTCTCTAGGCTGAACATACACATAAACAGATAATCAAATGCTGATATATGGGACTAGACTAGACTAGACAGAGATACCTGTCTTTAACATCTTTCGATATAATGATAACTGTGAGAAATGTAGCCTGCTGATTAAAGAATTTTTAACAACGAAGATAGATGGGTATTATCTTAGTTCAATCTTCAAAACTGTCATTGGGGCTTGGCCTTGTTCTTGAAGCAAGAGGTAGATAAATCCAATACACAAGTCAGTCAGCTCTGACACTGATGTGACAGATTTGACGTGTAAAAGGAAGTTAAAACTGAGACTTTAGTCTTTAATACAATTAATGCAATTATATTCTAAATGTCTGTGAGAATTATTGCTTCATTACACCAGATATATATATATATATATATATATATATAAATTCTTAATATTCACAAAGAGCCTCGACTCAGAAGTTATTCATAGTCTAATTAAGTTCCTCCAGATGAATTATTGAGTGATTTATTATAACACGCCACGACGTTTCATACACTTTTTGAACCGTGTCCTTCATAAGGCCGGTGAATTTTGACCAGATCATTAACACTGCGTCCAGACTGACCCTGGGATCAACCCAGTCTCTTATCCCATGGGTACTGGGGGCTGTTTCCCTTTGGGTAAAGCGACCGACGCTTGAAATTTAACCATTCTTCTCCTTTAAGTGCTGATGTTAAGAATGCGTGGAACTGTAACTGCACATACCCCTAGGTCTTTATGTTAACCTAATCACAGCAAGAAATTGTTTCTTCTACGTTATTCATGATTATCATGCGATTTCTTTGTCGTCACACTGAATGCCGCAGCCGAATAGTTGGCATTCTGTTTTTTACTCGGGAGGTCCAGGGTTTGAATCTCGGTCTGGAGACCAGGTATTCTGACTCTGATAATTTTGGTATTCCTCAGTCCTACTCAAATGCTAATCTAAGCTACTGACAACGTCGTTAAATAAGCCATAACTATAAATCATTTTACGATATGTAACCAGTGAAGACCACAAGGAATTGTTAGGTGAAGCAAAACGCATATTTTTAAAAGTATTTTCTGTGTTTTAAAATCCAAATTGTCTTGTGTCTTGTTTTATGCTATTTATTAGCGTGTTTCATACGTTTTCTGTTCGTTGTTTCAAGTGGCGATCCTGTATATCAGTTTACAGATCCTGGCAGACCAGTTTTTGGACTGCCAACTGACTAACGTAACGGAACATAGTCGGGATTTCATGTTAGAGTTGCCATGAGATAAAATCTTTATCTGAGGAGTTATCGTGTGTCTGTTACAAATGAGAAGAGACTTGCATGTAGGGCGAGTTCGACATGTTACGTCAGAAGGAACTTGTAGAAATTTATCATCCCGGATCATGTCACGAATCCTGTAAATGTTTTCCATCGTGGTAAAAGATGGCTGTGTTAAATAATGAGAAGTTATCGGAAGAACGTACGACTCCGAGTATGCTTCAAAGGCTTATATTTATATTGTGTGACTAGTTTATAATTTAATAGTCCATTTATGTGCGTGATTCCTGGTTACGTTTAATATTACCGGATATACCCTAAACGTTTATAATTTTTAATTTAAATGCATTAAAAATGTTCATTATAAAATTGAGCGTATGTTTTATCGTCTACCTTCGTATAAAATTTGACACTCACGGCTTTATTGTTGTATTAATCTTCACCATGATTAAGCTAAACGTTTGTTTAATGCACAAACATTTTATTGTTTTAGTTTGCCCAGAAATGTGACTCCCATAACGTACAGATTTTTCATTTCTAATTTCAGAAACCTACACGAACTTGTTATTTTGTTGCCACATCAGAACTTTGTACGGATGTTGTGTTGGTATCGACAGACATTAAAACGTACGAATTTGAAGTGGTTTCTGGTGTCATGGAATTTAGATTCCGATTCAAAAAAATCATTCAGATTTATTGAGGGGGGGTTTCGAAATACACATAATAGTTTATTTCCAAGATAAGGTAAGTAGACTTACATATGTCTTACATGGGTAAAGTTCTTTGTATTGAAGTTACAGATAGCGAGGCTGGGTTATGAAATCGTGCAAACTACGAAATTGTTTCGGCGTGCTAAGAGAACATTTTCTATCCTTTATTTTAATTTTGCAAGCGTGAGGATCGTGTATTCTGCTTGCTTCTTTACGTTATAAAATAATACGCAGGTGTTCTGTGAGCATAACCGACTAAAGTGTTACAAATACCGAATTTATTTTACACAATTATCGTAGATTTTTGCATCCTGGATTTCTGCCATGTAGAATATCTGCTGTATGCTTTATATACTCTTATGTACACGTAATGGGGTGGAATGGATGTGTTGTCTTCACACATAACTCATGTTTAATTTCCGACGGCAGTGAACTCTTAACAATTTTGTTTGGATCTGCTGGTCGAGTTGTAATAAAAACAAATGACAAAATAATTAACGCAAGACTGGCGCCATGAAAATTAATTTCAGCTACCGCACGGAACCCACCTGTAAAAAGCAATTAGAATTGTATCAACCAACATTTACTGTAGTACAGACACTTAAAATAGTAGAACAAAAAATTAAGCCTATCTAAAAGTAAAAAATTAGAAAAAAAATCTACATTTTTATTGGTTTTAATGTAGACCCCATTGTAACAGAATTTGAAATCGAAATTTATATCGAATTTATGAAAACAATCGCTTGTTAAGCATTCTTTAAGCGTATTTTATATTTATCGACTCAATGAAAGAGAATTCTGTTCCTGATTTTACATTCTCTTGTGGTGTATACGAACTCATTTTTCACAGGAAGGGTATATCTGCAAACAAAAGAGATTATTTAAAATTACTATAACATTTAATTTAAATGTTGTTTTCTCCCTAAGAGAACGGACTTTTGTTACAACCTGTATAAACTTTGTTTTACGAGAAATTTAATAATATATAAATGAACATGAACAAAGTTAGATGGACTGGGTTACCTGTTGTTTTTTGTTCTCCCTGACCGGAAGTCGTGGTCCAGTAAATGTGATATTCAGCACTAAAATGCCCATTTAGTCAACCATACTGTTACTTACTGCGATGCTAACAGGGTTTTTATTAAATCTTGATTACATTACATGCAGGGAAGTTCCCTACTACGTGAAATTCAAGCCCCTGGCAGGATGTGTTTTGTGAAACAGTCTAAACGAGACGGCCACGTTGCCAAGGGATGCAGTAGAATCTGCTGAGAGTGTAACAGGGTAGTTGCATTAACATGTGAAATAAGCCAGTACTGCATACGACTAATCTAAGCTGCCGGTTGTCATTAGAGTTGAGTTACGTATTATGCAATCCGCTGTACGTGTGTAACAGGTGTCCTGTTTGACAGGTTGTGCTAATGACTTTATTGCCTTTATTCACCGGTACATTTACCAAAGCAGTGTTAGTTGTGGTTAATCTTGCTGCTGCTGCTAGATAAATTTCAAATGAGGTTGTGTACGTACAGTCCTGTTTTTTTACGTGACGTTTGCCAACTGAATGCGCAGTCGACTTTGTCGAGTCGACTACCAGAGATTATGGATTAAAAAAGGTGTGTGGGTTAACCGGCCAGAATCTGTGAACTAGCAGTTATTTTATTGTTTTTCAATACGAACCAAAAAAATGCAAGTTTATACGTTATGAGGACCATTTAGAAGATATCAGGTTTTTAAGGCGGTGAGACTGTAGATTATCATCCTCTTGAGTTATTTCGCCGTGGTATGTTCTGGGTGGTCTTTTTTTGATGTTCCTTTGAATCATCGTTCAGGGCTGTCCGCCTCGAAACAGCATTGGCCGACAAGCATGTGTTTGCCTGGTGCATTATCACTTGCTCTGTTTTGAATGAATCACCTGCGGCTAGACATACTGGAAGCTTGCGATTGCACGCTTTCGATGTTCGGATTTAAAGTAACGGTCTGATAGTAAGGACTACATTGTTACGCCTGAGCTGGGGTTTCCTACGTCACACAGATCGGGCCAGGCATTATTACATCGCTGCTTAGTGTACACTGTATCAGATTCCACAAGACCACAACCAACATCATTGAGAATTTGGATAAAATGTTGAAATAGGTTTGAGCGCAACCCATGAAGTGTACAAGAAGAGGATTTTTTTAACTCTACGCGGCGCGTTCCGAATTGACGGGATAAGCGTGCAACTCTACCGTCAGTATCCGCGCTCGAAAATGAACTCCCTGTATTTCTATTCAGCCTCGTTTCGATGTTCTTACTTGAGCTTATAAATTTTCAGATGTTACCGTTTATAATGACAAATATGATTTCTTACAATTGTCAAGATTTTGTAAAGCGACTAATGAAATTTTGCTCAGCTGCACACCGTTCAATTAGATGTAATTTTTTTGAAGTCTTGTTTTATCAGTAGTTACAATAACCCACATGAATTTATATAATTCGAGCTGGGATTATGTTGAGTGAACTTAACTGCAGAGACATTGAGGTTATGGTTAGTTTAATGGAGCTGTCTTACCTCATCCTCTGATCGGATTAGACGTTCGAGACCAAGTTTTTCAATAAATAATGAAGCCTTCTTTCACTTAAGTGCCTCTATTCGTATCGGTACAAAGACTATCCTATAAATTAGTAATTAACTTGATTAACTGAGTAATGTTTATCGAAGAAAGACGGCGTAAGATGGGGAAGCAGACAATTGAATAATGAAAGTCGCAATGAATGTTATTCTTTAACTACTATTCCTAGAGCGAGAAATTTTATTGTTTGGCTGTGCATGCAGCACGCAACGGAAAGTGTGAATAAATATGACATTTTTGTCGAAAAAAACATGAAGGAACGAGCCCATATCTGAGACCTATGCATACATGGGAAGATCATATTAAAATAGATATCCATTAAGGAAGGCGTACATCTTGGAAGACAGCCATTTTCATTCAGCAAATATTTTCTCTGGCCATCAGTTGCGTCAAGTGGTTGCACGAAGGGATCACCGTCGTCTCCTACGAGACGACGGTGGTACCCGGTTACAGCAGAAACCTGATGATGGGGACAAAGATGCCCGAAACGTAGATCTCTTCGTGTAACCAACTAACGCGTCAGATTGACCGAGAAATATTTTATTGAGTTGAGTCGCCGCTAAAGCTTCAAATCATATGTGAGCCATTTTCATATGAATAATGTACATGGCTACAATTTTATTTCGCATCGGCAAATGAAAATCACTAAAAACAATGTTATTTCTGTTTTAGTCGTTCATAAGAATAATCGCATAGTTTTATGCAGAATAGCAGCTGTGCCTGATGCAGTATCGCGAAATAATTCATAATCCGTCCATGTAGACTGGCTGTACTCTTGTCCGTTAGATGTTTCGTTGTGTGCCCTAACCGTACACACATTAGGACGCAGCCCAGTGTGCCCGAGCGCTCCGTACACACTGTTATCACAGTGGCTAAATCCGCGCACGACGGAATTGCAGGTCAAGGTCATTTACAGAGCTCCTCGTCGCAGGAATATTCATTTGTAGTCTTTAAAATAAATGAGTCATATCTTA
>NW_019059652.1:373777-410107 GCF_000696155.1 Zootermopsis nevadensis | reverse complement strand
TGGCGTGCGGACACCACGTCGGACTAGACATTCATAGTCGAACACGAGTCGACCTACGAACGACAAACCAAATGTGTTATTGTAATAGTAGAACCTGTGTGTAACGGAATGTCAGAGAAGTGAATTCGTTCCTGTTTTGAACAAGTTTACGAGTAAAGCTGGTTTCAGTATTTACATTTAGAGGATAAAAAATAATTTTAAAATTTTTGAGAGCTGCGATGATAATTCAATTTTCTAGGGTTTGATTCGGCTTGTTGTCATGCGGTCCAGAACGTTTTGTCTTCTTGTTTAATTTCTGAAATCGTAAAGATTAAAAATATACGAAGCTGTTTAGTACGAGAGTAAAACTTGATCTCTCACATAAAGAGAACACAAATTATATAATGAGCTTAATATTTTATGTCATTCAGACAGGTATTGATTATTTTTGTGCTTTGAGTTACTGCATGGAGCAGTTTTTGAAGAGCTCGTGATTTAATCTACCTAAGAAATTACCCGATTTTTATGAAATTCGAATATTCATTACCATCTTCCTCATCCTGAGCCAGGTTAATCCAAAAAAAAAATCCTCCAAACTTATTTACCTACTATTAGTTTTAATATTATCCTCTCATTTCCGCTTAGGTCTTCCGAATGGTCTCTTACCTTCAGGCCTTCCAACCAAAATTTTGTGCGCATTCTTAATATTACCCATGCTCCTTACATACCTCCACCCATCTCATCATCCTTGATTTGTTTACCCTGGTGCTGAGTACAAAGTATGGGGCTCCTCATTGTACAATTTTCACCACCCTTTGGCTCTTAATCCCTCTTAGGTTCAAATATTGTACTAAATGTGTGAGGCAAAATTTCACGATCGTGCAGAACAAAAGGTGAACTTATAATTCTGTACATGTGCCTTCTGTTGTAGAATTATCTCCCCACTCCCAAGTAAGTTTCGCATGCCATCTGTTCTCCTCAGACGTGTATGTTGTAGGTAGCGTGGCAGTCTGTTTGGAGATAAGGACGAAACAAGATGGCTCTGTTATTTTTTATCAGTCAGTCACGAATACTAGCGTCATCTACTGTGTTATTCGAGTGACATGCATGTATTAATGTCATGATTTAGGTAAAAAAAAAGTTGCTATCTAAAATAATCAATGTAAATGAAGTTAAGGGATCATTAGTTGCTTCGTGGGTTATTTAATATACAGTATCAACTTCAAGATGGTGTTTAGCGTGAATGTTTATGTATGGTGTATAGAAAATAAAGAGGATATTATGTGTTTTGAAGCACCATTATGCATTGTGCATAGAGAGAATTAAAACTATGGAAACCACAATCAGGTTAGGTTATGATTCTGTCAAGATTCGAATGAGGTATCTCACGGTTATAGCTCAGAGACACTGTCACCGTTCCAAGAATAAATAAATAAAGCCTGGTGAAACAATTATAAGCAAAGGTAGTTAAATTTAGAAACCAACGTGTAAAGCGTCTTTAGTACAGTTTATTTATCCTGTTAAACCTTCTAACCCGAAGCACGTGAAATAATATTAAGAATTCAGTCCGTACCGCAAATAAAACACAACACTTCACCATTAAAAAGACCTACTGGTTAATGATGTTTAAGGAAATAGTCCCTGTTTACACTGGAAATCATACAAAACTCACAAATAAACGTTGTGGAAAAATGCAGAGTTTGTTATTGTTAAAGCAAGCTGTGCACATGAAGTTACCGCTTGGCTTTAAAAGGTTAACTGAATTAATTCTGTGTTTTCAGAAATTAAACATGAGGATGGACAGATTTATTAGGGTCAGAGACACATAATATCTGGCTGTGTATTTTTTATGTATTTGTACAAAAACTGGTGTTGTTGAGTTGTAAATCCGTGCAAAAGAATGTAATGTCTGTCTTGCCATCTGAATGTTTTATCTTCTAAACAAGCGAAGGTGTCGAGGCTAAGAATTAGTGGAGCTATACCTCTAATTCTCAATACGCCTTCATGACGTGGTGGTTAATTAAGCAGCAGGGACGACTTTGCCTTTTAATTGTTTAACGAATCTTGACAATATTTGATCATGAATTCTGCATTAGTCCGTGTTTTTTATTGAGCTTCGTAAGTTCTCTCAAAAAGATGTTAAATATTACCAGAACATCGCTGTGTAACTTAAGTAAAAAGGCTCACCCCATTAAGGTACAAAACCTTATTTTAATTACATTTATAATGAATCTTAAGAGGTAGAGTGGGAGGTTGTAGATTGGATTTATCTGGCTTAGGATAAGGACCGATTGTGGGATATTATGAACACTGTAATGAACCTTTAGAATCCATGAAAGACGGGTAATTTCTTGATTAGATAAGCGACTAGGAGCTTCTGAAGAAAAACCATACTTTGTGGAATTAATTATGCTGTGTATTTAACGCGTTACGAAGGAAAATATATGTGGGCTCCATGTAATATTGTATTTGTCATATGGTTAGCTTTGTAGCTGTGATTGTCTTCTGTTTGTATTTACGCATCAGGCGACTGCTTGTACCAGCCTCAAAATTCCTTGGCTTGAATCTTGTGCGTTTCTCTGTGCATTTATAATCTCTCATTCTGTGTTTACCGGTATCACATTTCCTTCAGCTGTTTTATTGACCTTAGTAGGTGTGTCATGTGCTTCGATATTAGTTTGGTATGTAAAGTTCAGGAAGGTTAAGTTTACGTCAGATTACAATGCAACATTCCATCCTCTTTTTTAAAAAGATTTTAAACTTTAATTGTCATTTAACCCCCAAATAAAATGTTAAGACACTTTATTCCTTATGCCATTCTATTAACTCTTAGATGATATACATCATTAAGAAACGTTGACTATGTTTTCTGTGTGTGTAGTTTTGTATTTGGAAATCTAAACGAATAAATGTCGTGAAATCTCTTCATATTAAAACGAAATAATTTTTGGATTTTCGTAAGCGGAAATAATAAGTTACATTAGAAATACAATTGATCTAATTTAAACTGAACTTAAAGCTCATTTGTTTAACTTTGTTTCTATTCATTGCAGGTTCTACTAGTTCACCTAGAAGTTTGAGGCTGTTCAAGAAGTCGAAGGTTGATAAAACCGTAAAGTCCAGCAAATCTACTACTCGAGCCGTTCAAAACGTAAGTTGAAAGAACCAGATCGACTTTTAACCCCGTTCGACATTGACTGCGTCTTTCTGTTTTATGCTACTGATTGACTCCTCTGTCCAACGAGTCCTATAAGTGTCGAAATGGGTTTATAATTTCAAACATACTGGTACTTCTGAATTGAAACAGGTCCATAAGTCCTCATCAGTAAAAGCTCATATTGATGATGATGATGATGATGATATGATAATCACGCCATTTGTCTATTTCAAATCCGAAGCACATCGAAATATTTAAAAATTCAGTTCCTACCTCAGAGGCAATACGACACTTCAGCATTACAAAGATAAGTTGATTAATATTTTTATGGATATTATCACCATTTACTCTAAGAATCTTTCGAAATCCATAAACACTCTGTGGGCCAAATGCAGAGTTACTGAATATTAAAGTAGGTGGTAAATGTATTTACATGTGGGCTTTAGAGGATTAACTATGTATCTTTCTGACAGCAGAGCTCAAAGGTTCAACACTGTTAATAGCAAAGCTCGCCATTGGACACGATCCATTAACCTGCCGTCCTCACAGATCCGTCTTAATGTTATCTCCGATTACGATGTTCTAAGTTACTGATTTCCACGACGCTTCCTTCTCGAAATTGTTTATGCATTTCAAGTCTACTTCATTCAGAATATGTCCTACATGGTTTTATGTCCATAATGTTGTAAATTTTTACTTACAAAATACTCGATCGAAATTTTATTTTTAGACTTTCATAAATTATTACTGACTTTCATAGAAATTAACTTATGCTAGAATCGTTGAAGCTGGATAAATATCATTGTCATTGTAATCATGAAAGGATTTTTCCGTCTACACCTCAAACCAAATCAAAATCACAGCTGGTTTTCGTTGCCAAAGGTCAGGATTATCCGAACTGATATCAAAAGCAAGTCACTTCATTGTCATCCAAGGCTCTTGTTATAAATCAATCCTGCTTAACCAAGGATATGCCTTGTACTTAATCATGTCAAATTAAGTCATTCTGCGTCATAGTTCTGCTGTCTTTGTCAAAGGCAGCTAACTGGTTCCGTAACTTAGCGCAAGACTATTTGTTATTCGTTAGGCCAATATCCTGTCAGACTGACATCTGGTGTTGCCATTATGTAGACCACTCCAGGTGTTACATCATCCATATGCAAATTATGTTTGGTTATGATCATGAAAACCGCAGAGACCTGTATTTTACAAACTGATGTGACCACGAAACCTTTTTGGTTTTTAAAGTACCGATGGAACCCTTAGCGATTCTGTGACTCTCCTGTGGCACGAACCGTGAAGAAAAACTTCGAAAAGTAACGAACAGAACAAAGCAGTGTGCTCTACAGTTTGTGCCTACATACATTAGCTGAGGTATGAAAATGAGGTTAGTTTTTTGTGGGTCTTAAGACAAGAAATCCAACAGAAAGCTAGAAACAATACAAGTTAGTAGCTTAAAATGCATTTTTGATTTGTTAGTGGGAAGGTTATTTTTGCTTGTACACTTCAAAAATCTGATTAACCCTTCAAAGCCCAGTGGTAACTATATTTATCACCTAATTTAACATCCAGTAACCCTTTTAGATATTTATATGTTTCGTATAACTGTCAGAATAAACAGCGATTATTTATTAAAACAGCATTAACCATTTTATCTGGAGACGCGCTGTGTTTTCTTTGAAGTACGGATTGAATTTTTAGATATAATTTAGATTAACTTCATGTTTCAAAAGGTTAATAATAAGAGTGGTGCTGGGCGTGTGGAGAAACAGCTTAATATTGTTTATTAACTCCTGGAACGAAATTAGATATTTGAAGGAAAAGTCAGTTAATTTAGGTACAGTTTAAATCGCGTTTGGCTTTTCTCCGACCGTATTGTACATTTCAATTACATAGCCTAAGCTAGAACTTCCCAACGAGTTTGTCTGTTACAAAATGTTATATTAGTAATTTGAAAGAGCAATTAGTGAATTACTGTTTTTTTCGGAACCCCTTATTGCGTATAGCCCTGCGGGTTCCACGAAACAGAGTGTGGGAGACATTGGTATTTACGTACGTTGAGATTACATCAGCCGGTATACCCTAAACTTCGAAGTGACATACTAATTTACTATTTGTTAATTTTATTAAAAAATAGTGATGCTTTGTCATGTATTATAAAATTGTGTCTTTTGAAAGGAAGTGGTTATGAAGTTATTTAAGATCTACCTATCGATACGGGATAACTCATAGACTTGAATTAGGATATGCTATCTTCGTGCAGATACTTTAAACAGGCACTAATCATTTAACGATGTTTGATTTCCGGTTCGGGTCTTGCGATGTCGTATTTATTTTTCCCTCTGCCCTTTAGCTTCCTGTGATCGACCGTGAAGCTTCATCCTGCCCAGGGTATAAAAGTGCGTGAAGCTTCCTTATACGCATGGTTCTTCGTCACATGGATGATTTTAACATTTCCTCTGTGGAGATTAACTTTTCGCTTAACATACAAGAATTGTTTTGACGTTTACATTTTTAAATTTAATCCCGCTTTGTGAAAGGGCTAGTAAACCTATAACGATCAAGGCTTTATAAAAGCTAGAAACGAAATCATATGAGAGACTGCACATTAAAATTTTATTTTATATTTTAAAATGATCAACTTTTGACCTTTCACGCATGGAATGTAGTCTCTTCCACCAAGTGAAGAACACAGACTGGGAGTGTTTTAGACTTAAGAAGGAAGAAGTGGGAAAAATTTGCCGAATCGGCCCGCTACTGAATAATGCACGTCGTGAAACATGAATGTCCAATTTCTTTTCTGTGGACATATTTTTGGCGCAGATGGGAATACAGTTTCAAAATATAGGATTTTTAGGTTTTCAAGGCGGTGAGTCTGAAGATGGCTGTCTTCAGGGTTGTTACACCGTGTAGTCTGGTAGATGTCCACCAACGTTTCAGAGGTCCTTGCTGCCTCCATCATTAGGGCGAAGACAGCCATCTTAGCACTCACTACCCTGAGAACCTCAAATCATACTTAACTTTTGTTTTACTACGCCATTAACCTGTTGTCTTCGAATGTCCTCAGTAGCAAATTACTTGAGTGTACTTATTGTTGTGTGACATCAATGTGTTCATTTGTAGCCATTTTCCATTAATTCGACATTATTGTGCGTTTGTTCATAATTTTTTTTAATATGGATCTTTTTCAGATATTAAAAACCAGTATACAAACTGTTTAACGCGTAAATGTAATTGAAAATAATTGGAACCTGTAATGGATCTGCATTGGAATTGTACAGGGATTATTATTTTATTATTTTTGATAACCTAACCTAACCTAACCTAACCTAACCGAAGTTTTTAGACAGTTGAGTAATACCTGTGAACACTTGTTCAGGAACGACATCTTGACATCGTACGTTTGTTGACTTTACATCTGTCTCTTTTCTCTGAGACGGCTTGTAGGTTGAAGTGTTTGGTTGAAGTTTGCATAGAGAGTTTATTTGTTTAACAGAATATGTTTCGTGAGAATATACGACCTGCAGGCGTGGTCAGTATTCTGGGAGTTGAAGTAGTTTAATTCATATTGCCATTCCCAAGAACTGCAATGCGGTCTCCTGGGCTTGTCGCTACATGAATTGAAAGCACCCCCTCTCCTTCCAGATATTTTTCTTTTCTGTGTAATGCAATTTTAAAATTAATTAGGGGCTGATTTTAAAGTCAGTTTGCATTAAAACCATTTCAACTTAAAATTTAATTAAGCGAGCAAGTAAAGTGATACAGTTTCTCATTGATCTTATAATTCTCACGAATGAGAAGGGAAGAGACGACTTGGAAGACTTGAACGTAGTTTGAATAATAATATTAAAATGTATCTATAAGGAAGTAATGTAAGAGGATGTTGATTGGATTTGTCTGTATTGGGCCAAGGCCGGTTCATATGAACACCATGACTCGTCTAGTTATATAAAAGGCGGAGAATTACATGACTAGATGAATGACTATCAGCGTTTCAAAGACCTTGCTCCGTGGAGTTACTTGTTCGATATCATTGTCTTCTTTGATTTGGTCCGGATTCTTATCCTTGAGGTAGAAACAGAAAGACTTTGTGATTATATCATAAAAATAACTCGCGTTCATTTAAAAATGTTTTGTTTTAAACATTTAAGAATATCATAGACTTAAAACTGTCCTTTTCTTTACACTCCAGGACATTTCAAATTCCCCCCTTCATTTGGGTTTATATTTATATATTATTATTAAACTACATGAATATTCTATAATTATTAAATACTCTTATTTGTGTGTTGATATAAACTACTTTTTCAGTGTCTTTCTTATGTCTGTCCTGTACTCATGGTTAGGTATTTAGCCACTGTTCTCAGATAAAACACGCATTTACTGATATTCTGCTTTTTTATATATTTTTTCCATATTCTAGCATTCTCATCCATACTTGGCATTGCCGCATCTTTGTACAATTTAAGCACAATTTTTTGTCCTTCTTTCCCAAGCAGCATTTTCTGCCATCCTGTAAGAGCTAAAATTGTAGACAACGAACAAATAATTGAACAGCCTCGAGATTCAATATTTAAAATATAGTACCACATTTACTTAGACTTGTATTAAAATAAATAAAACGATGCCGTAAAATCGTCTGCTCGTTTGTATGTTATCTGGGTCGAAAAATAAATGCGGATGTTTGATCGTCTTTCTGATCTGTTAATAACAGGTTCAATATTCTGTACAGTCATTTACGAAAATTCTGGTTATGAAATTTCACAAATACGAACATTTATAATGAAACTCATACCTTCTGTTTGACTCTTATTCCGAACGGGAAATTACTCCTCCGAAATGTTCCGACAAATTCTTTAAAACCTTGGACACTCGGAATCAAGTCCCCCATTCCAAAAGCCCTTTCAAATTCTTAACCAATAACATCACCATGGTCATTATTTTCCATAAAACGCCCCATAATCCATCTCACTTTCCTGGAAACGCATAAACCAAGATAAAGGAAGTTTAAGGCAATAAAAATGTTTATTTTTCCACTGTTTACAGGACGTATTTATAATAATTTTTATATTTTTTTATAAAATATTTTATAAATCAGTATATTTTTATTGTTTTTGTTTCGTTTCAGGCAATGAAATTGTATTCTAACTATTTCTTGTCATTTTTCGGTCGATCGGGAACGTAACTCCTCGTTATAACATTGTGCTTATGGGAAATAGCGACTCGCTTTATGAACTATCTCCAAGAACGTAAGAACTGAAACTTCCTGTACGACTTTGAATTCACCAATAAATAAAAGCAATGGACGCTACTATGGAAAAAAACTGGAATTAGACTGCTCGTTATCAAATTTAATATAAATTTGTCTTCTGTAACGTGATTTTCAGAAATGAAAAGTGTGAATGGACGGACATAAATTACCTCTCATCACTTTATAGTTTTATGTTAGTCGCCGAGTTAAAAGTATACATTAAATCTATGTTTATCTCATTAATATCTCTCGTATTTGAACTATTATTGAAAGTAAAGCGTGTTTGTATGTGCTGTATATCCTGCAATACATGAGATGTACAGTCACAGACAGCCTTTTGATATACAAACCTATCACCAATTGACAGGTTGGATCACAGGCTTCGTAAGGGGTATAGAATCCGCTAACATGACAGTAAATGTCGAACTAATAGTTCAAATGAATATTGGCCCAACATTTCAAATTCAACTCACACAACTCTGTCTGACAATATATAATCAATTTTGTATGCATGACTTATTATCTGCCATCATACCATTTGTATATTTAATGCATTTTACATACGAGACTGATTTACATCTAGTGTTTAATGCACTGTAGTGCTCTTATATGTTCTGACCTGTACAAACAAGTTTTTGTCAGGCTAAACACAGTGAAAGCAAGAGATGAGAAATTGGTCGATAATAGTAAGTCGTCTTTTAAGATAAAATATTTATCTGATACATTTTTGATTTTCGGCATGAAATACTGTTATATGCACTGAATTTGTGTTAGTTAATGGATATACGTTTCTTTAACAGGGTGGTTTTTCCTAAGCAAAAACTTTTTCTACCCTGAAATATATTTATAAATTTTCTTGTGGAAATTTTTGGAGTGTTGTTTAAGTGACGTTGGGTAAATAACCTGGCGAGAAATATTCTGTAGTTCAGAATTATTAGACAGATGTCAGTCATTTGTACCAATTGAATATATTTTATAAATGTGTCCACCAAAATACATAAAGAAACACTGTTAACGACCTAACTTCTTGGTAAAATGTTATATACTGGATAAGATAAATGTTTGTCTTCTAGAAGATTGTGTTATCTTCAGTATCTGAGGTAAAGCTTATCTATATTTTCTCAATAACGAATAGAAACTAACAAAAAAACAACTAATCTTGATATTTGTTACCAATTCTTACAAACACTGTTGTAGTTAGGTTTTCGTTCTAATTGATACATCCTGTACTTACATACGGTCGGATGTTATCAGAGTGAGCGATTTCCCTTCTCTTATTAACTTGGATTTTGTATTGTTATCTTCAGTTGACGTTTCCTGGATTGAGTAAGGACAGTTGATGTTATAATGTCCGTCTTTAGTATCTGACTGTTTTTGATCGTGAAGACATTGGTCACTTAAAATGAGTCGCTGTTCATTGCAACGTGAGGTCCCGTACAAGCTACAAACATGGGCGCAGAGGAATGACAATGCGGTTAATCAGAATGACCAACTTTATTCCAACGTAAGTTGTGAAAAGATGTGTGTAAACTATAGTAAATTCTGTGTGAGGACGTGGTTAAGGACAGCCTGCCGTGGAGGGCTTTTTGTTAACACGGTTATGAAACTTCAGGTTACATAAAATGCCCAGAATAGCTTGACGAGCTGAGAAGGTATCAGCTTGTTAAAGATTTCTCAACATATATTTGAGCTGTTACTTGTTATAATTACCACAGCATAAAGACTCTGAAATATGCATTAGCCTTTTGAAGCCGAAGATCATCTAAATATTTAAGAATTCAGTCCGTACCGCTAAGAAAACACAATTCTTTACCATTACAGGGATTAGATTTTTAATCCTGTTTAAGAAAATAATCGCAGTTTATTTTGAGAATAGTACGAAACACGTAAATACAAAACGAAGAGTTTATGACTGTTGAAGCAGCGGGCTTTAAAGGAATAAAAGCAGTTTAAAGCTTTGTGTGTGGAGGTACCATACCGTGAGCAGTGGTATTATGGCGTGACGTAATTAGGCCTTTATAAATATCGATTTAAGCTTCCCAGTTTTGCAGATTTAAAGATGGAGCTCTGAAGTAGTTGAACGTATATTCTGAATGAAGGCAAGCAGAAAGGTGGAACTCACTCTACAGGTTATGTTTGAGACAAAATTAAAAGTAATGAGAGTTTTGGAATGTTTTTGTTGTGATTGGCAACACTGCTGAGACATCGTCTTACTGTAGCTCAAGGTCGGACACTGACATGCTGCGAGTGTAGTTTAGTTGTAGTTTATTTATACTGAGTGTGGCATAATGCTTCCTGCACTACAGGTCCCAACAATGTTGCCAATTGTACAACGAAAATATTCCCATTCTTTAATGTCCTTCGTACAATTTTGTAACTTTTAAAACTAACTCCGTGGAACAAAATCATCGAGAAGCTGATTGTCATTGAATTAATCAATAGGTTGTCAGTATTTTATAGAAACTCAAAGCTCATTACCGTGTGCACAAAATCTTGCCTTTGATGTCTGTCCACAGCTAAATCCTGTACCCCTTTGTAAAATTTTGTTACATGCAGATTTTTGAGCGAAAGACTTGTGAACGTCTGCCCAGACCCCAAATTGAAGGACATCCTCCTTTCTGGATGCCCAAAACTAATAATTAAATATATTTTCAGCTACCCTCCTTATCCGTAGGCCTGTCAGAAGCCATCCGTGCCCCGAGGACGTATCACAAAGCGGTGTAATATTTTTTAATAAAATATACAACATTCTGTACAAAGACTATCAATATATTTGATAAAAGATGAAGAATTGTTCTAGAATGTATCTGCCGACACCAAAAACATGAAACCCTGAAGATGGTGGTGATATATTCCTCCGAAACTTTTGTAACCTCCAACAATACGAAAGTTGCAGATGTATATAGCGTAATACTGTGTTAATGCATTTAAACCATCCCTGCTACCTCCATGTATTTTATATTTCAGCAACAATAAATAACATATATGTGATAATATTCAAATAACTTTTTCTTTAATTTTTATTAATGTTCTTGCTACCACAGTTAGAATCATGCTTCAATTTATGTTTTAAAAGTCTGGGCGCGCTTTATAATCAATTATTGAAGTTATATAGCTCCTAATTTATATAGACTGTCTCTTATCACTGATATTCCAGTGATAAAATTTGTCTTTTGGGTGATATTAAAAGTATGAGAATGCACTATATTGAGAAATGTGTAAGGCAGGATTAGTCGAGCTTGGTCTGTAATAGAAGCAGAAGGTTTTATCACACGTCTTAACCTCAACGATTATTGATGGGTTCATAGAGAAGGCAGTGGATATTTAATCATGAATGTAGAAAATAACTTAATCTTTCAGTCTTTGTGAAAGATGTTATAAAAGACCAATTTATCTTTGAGATAAGGCGAAGAAATACAACATTTTGATGCTATACACATAATGGACGCTTATGTGTATGGCGCGCAGGTCTTATAAAGAGTCTGGTGAGTCGTGATGTGATGTGGAATTGGAATTTCTTCTGTGACATCCTAGGAATTTGTTTTCGACCCGGTCGTAGAGGAATTTTGGATCTCACGAATGAAAATTCGTCGCACAGTGATGAACAAACGGTTCGTATACCTCAACAATTTTTCCCAAATTGTTGCATAACAATTGAGTGTCTTTTTAAAATTATTTTACAGCGATGATAAACTTGTCTCTCGCTTTCAAGACTTAATGTAGACATGGTCTTGGATGTCAGGAATAAAAAATAATATTTATATGTCGAAACACGGACATATGCTTTGTGTGCTTGCACAATACAAGCAAAACATTTTCACCGTGTAATTTATATTTACGTATGTTTTTTAATATCCATATATAGAAGTGCTCATTTTACCAACTTTCAAGTAACGAATCTCAAAGAATCTTAGAAGGTAATTCTGTACCATTAATTATGATTAAAATGTAGCCTAATGCTTGTTATAATTTAGTTTTCTTACGTTATGAATTTGTATTTGCACTGTTATTTGTCCAAAACGCATAAAATGAACGCATGACGTGGATGTGATGTCTGTTAGGGACAGACTTTGGAGTCGTCAAATTGAATGGGGAATAGGATTTGTGGATTAGTTTTTATTCTTTCTCAAAAAATGAAATATCTGCGTGTCTCATCTTTCCGACCACTGATTCAGTTTTGAAACGTGTTCGTAAATATCAAGCGAGGAAGTTCATACACATGACATTGAGATTTGAAGATTTAGTTAACGTTGTGTCACAGAAAATAATTTTTGAATAACAAAGCATGTTACAGGTAAACGTTTAAGGAGTCCAGTGTGAGCTGAAAGTTGGAAAATAAATTATTCTTATGTTCTGTTTGTTGAAATCTTAAATGACAAGGAACTAATGTCTCGCGAAATTTGTGGTCTTCTACGTTGGTGTCGGTTCTGGGGGCCCACCCAGCCTCCTATCCAGTGGGTACCGGGGTCGTTTCCCGGGGGTAAAGCGCGGCCGGGGCGTGATGCTGACCACTCACCCCCATCTAGTGCCGAGGTTAAGAATGAATAGGAGCTATTCTCCTCTTCCCTCAAGCGCTTACATGGCGTGTAGTCGGACAACTTATTTTGTCGGCGTAGTTATTCTGGGTCGTGACTTCATGTGGACACGTACCAACGTCTCAGAGGACATACTGCCTCCATATTCAGGGCTGAAGTGTATCTGCCTACAAGTTTACAGTGTTGCTACCTGAACGACCGACAAAGGCAATGAGTGTCTTGTAACCATGGTAACAGTTTTGACTGATATTAAATCGAGGCCAGAGACTCAATTATCTTACTGTATCTTATTTTGTACTACTTAACCTCAGTAGTGAATGCAGCATCATAAAATAATCGAGATGGGGTTCAAAGCACAGTATTTTCAGATAAAGACATGATGTGGACGTCACTTATCTTATCAGCCGATTACAGTTTTTAGAGATAATATTCAATTTATGTTTATTCGGGTTCTTAGGTTTCTCGCTCATATTTTAAACTATCATGTACGGGATGTTAATTTTTGATCAATAACGTTACGGGAGAATTTTTTTTGGACGTGCGACATTTTGTTGGTTGAATATCTCTGAGATTTATGATTGAAAGAACAGATAGGTGTTTTAACATTATGAAGCCCTGTAAATTAGTAAATAAGGGATGTCAGAGGCCTAACTGTAATAAGCAGTGTTTCGAGGTAGCAGAATAGTTTATACATTTTTAATGTTGTGAGTAAACCAATGATTATGAGTCATATCTTAAGCTAACTTCTCACTAAATACAAAATTAGGAAGTGTATTTTGGCTGAATATGTTACTGTAGTAAGCGGCTGAGAACACAGGAAGTACTGGTGAATCCTAGGACCTATCATGAAGTCACTACCTGCTAGTGCGCATAAATGCGCAGTGGTAAATGACACAAAAATACGAGACCTACAGTAATACAGAATTATTTTGGAAATATAAATGTTCTCCTGGGGAAGACCAATGTCGAAGTCTAGAAAGGTATCGCCGGGATTTTAACTCTTTAATTTTTTGACTTTATGCACTTGTCTGTAAGCGGATCGTGTAAAATGGAAGATAAATTCTATTTATCTGGTGACATAAGTAATTGTTATTTACATATATGCTTCAGAAACTCTGTTTGCCGCTTGTGTGTCATTTGCAAAGGTGACTATGATTTATCGAGTTGAACTGAAATCTTTTAATACTTCTGATGTTTGGTGAACGTATCGGACACTCAGTGTTCTACACTTTTATCTTTGGTATCATTCTGTCCGTAGATAAAGATATCAGTTCACTTGACATTTCGAATTAATATCACTATGTCCAGTTTAGAATTTAGTTTTTTAGACTGTGTTCCGTGACCTCTTAGGACAGCATGTGCACTTAAAATGGATGAATGCTGAACGAAATTGCATAATGGGAAGTTTCATTCTTTGCTCTATGCAAATAATGTAGCAATAATTATATCAAGGAGGATGAGATGGGCGGGGCATGTAGCGCGCATTGGGCTATGAGAAACGCGTACAAAATTTTGGTTGGAATCCTAAGGGGAAGAATATCATTCCGAAGTCCTAAACCTAGATATGGGATGTATTAAAATTGATCCTAAGGAAATATGTATGGAGGGTTTTGGTTGGATTGATCTGTCTCAGGGTAGGAACCGGTGGCGAGCTTTTGTGAAGACATTATGTACCTTCGGTTCCCACAAACGTCGTGGAATTCTTAGACTTGCTGAGTGACTTTGATAAATTGTAATTCACAACTGAATTATATAATTTGTTAGTAACGACAGCCGATCAGGCAATGGGACTTTTATGTTCGTGACAGCGTGCAGACCGGCTAAGCGGACCACCCAGTGTCTTGTGCAGTTGGTACAAAGGGCTCTTGACCGGAGGTAAACCATCCCAAAGTGTATGTGTACGGCCATTCATTTCCCTCTAATGGTGTTAATTAGAACGAGAGGCCATTTCATTTGTTTCAAAATACAGTAGAGAAGCCATCACACTACAGACTTAAAAATCAGCAATAAATCCAAGAGATGTCTCCTGTCCTGTTGTAACCGTGATCACACTGCATTGACAGCCACGCGTCCTCACTTGAAAGAACCAAATCAAATAAGATATGATTCCTCACACTTACCTTAACTCTTTGAAATATTATAGAATCTGGTATAAATAATATTAAAGAATTCAGTCCGTACCGCAATGAAAACACAACACTTCACCATTACAAGCATCAACTGGTTAACGCTGTTTAAGGAAATAATCGCTCTTTATTCTAAGAATCATACGAAACTGAGAAATATAAAATGAAATGTTACTGATTTTGAAAGCAGGTGGTACTTACAGTTACCGTTCGGATTTTTAGTGAAAACTACCAAATCTGTCAACCTAACCTAACACATCCCTTAACGAAACCTACCAGTCGGCTTGAGAAAAAATACAGAAGAAACAAGACTCCGAAATGGACAGACGTCGTCTAAATGTTATTTACAATTAAAATTCTTACCTCAGATGAAACACAACACTTTCCATTTCAAAGATCACTTGGTTGTTATTATTTAGGGAAATATTAATCACTCTTTATGTTGGAAATCATATAGCATATACTTTTAAACTTCTCTTTGATCGTTTGAAGCTTTTGAATTCTCACGTTTGTTGCCTGTGTGTGACGACCTCTCACTTACGTCACTATTGTTCAACTTCTGTTTCTTTCCGTGGATTATTCCAGAAGGTTTTGAACTCCAGGTTGAAGAGTTTTATGTTACCTATTGCTTCTGGAACCTATAATTCAGCACGAAGTGTGATAGTATTACACGACTTACAAATAGTTTGTGGAGTTATCAAGAAATAATCTCAGAAACCAGGGTACACTCTAGGTCTGTCACGTACGTTGTTGTCCTTTGTAACGGCTCCCCTACCCGATCGTCTTCTTACTAGTGACGGGTTGTGAAATTGCGCCTTTGATATCCCAAGGGACTGATGTGTTATTTTCAAGGACCATGGCTTTAAACAGAATCCATTAACACAAACAACTACGTGTGTAGTATAATTGAAGTCCTACTAGTAACAGTGGCTGACTCACAAATTTGGAAACTGTGGAATAATAAAAACAAATGTAATCTCACTATCGCCTTTAGTTTTTTTTATAGAGGTGGGATAAGCTAATTCGGTCCTGAAGATGGAGGCAGCGTGCTCCCTTAAACGTTGGTATCTGCAAGTTAACATTTGTAAGAACCTCAGCTCTCGTATTTTATTTTTAAATACACGTCTTTAATGATGTTATGAAGTTGAACGCCATTTTTTTTATCTTCATCTGTGTTTTAATCAGTTTTAATGAAGCGTGAGTTAGCCCACTGTTACTTTGAGGTATTTAATTAATAGACATTACAGTAAAAATGAACTTTTAGTAAGGAATCTGTGTCGCACGATTAGTTTTTAAGGCACACAAGATCTGTACACTTAATTCATAAATGAAGCTGTCTTTTTTTGTCATGCATGTTTCTTCTTTCAGGAAACTGGCGTTCAGGGCGGATTTACCTTAACAGATGAACGCCACGCTACGAAGGTAAGTGCGTATTTACAAATAAATGATGTAGTATTGTTTGCTCTTAAAAGTAAATGTTTTCATTGTCAATTTTCGAGATGTTATGTCAACCATGTCTTAAAATTATGTAGTTACTGGTAGGCCTTCCATATTACCAGGGTTCATTTTCTGGCCGGAAGGTTTATTGGATCTTTGTTCAACCCTTCCACGAAAACGCTGACGTCACATCTTCAAACATTTGTACGATCGCTTCCATGGATTTTATGTAGTCTTGTAGGCGGTTAGCAGCTTTCCGGATTATCTGTATCTCCAACACTGAAGATATATTCGTAATATTGATACCACTTATTACACTAAATCGCGTTACAAACCAGAATACCGTAATCGATATACAGTATAACCCCGCTATAACGCGGGTCGCGGGGGACAGGGGTAAACCCGCGTTATAGAGAAACCGCGTTATTACGGGAGTGCATCGGAAAAATCGGTACAAGTACGGTACGTACAGTATTGATAGACTATCGCCATTTAAGAGTGTACATACTTATTTGACTATACGTTACGATTGATTACGGAAAAAGTAATAAATAATTAATTTGGCTTGCATTTTAATATACCGTACTAAAATATAATATATTACTGTAATGTATTTTTTATTTGCAAACAAACACTACGTACACACTATTTATACACTATTACATACTTTATATATATAAATTTAGGTTTAAATTTAGCAATATTTTTCTTATCAGTGTCCGTAAAAAAATAATTATGAGAAACTGTATTGTACTTACGTAAAAAAAATTTTCTTAGGTAACTTGCTTTACACTGCGCTCTTATACAGTACAATAATACATATTTTGTATGATAATTACACACTTTGAATATTTCTTACGCTACTAAAATTATACACTAACACTAAAAGAAAATATTAAAAACGTTTTGAACAAATCTTACTCATTTTGTTTCTTAAAATAGTCTGATATCGCTTTCTGTTTAGAATTTTTAGATTTTGAGTCATAGTACAACGTACATTATATAAATAAAGGCTTCTGAATAAAAGTACAGTATGCTAACAAATTATCGCTACTTCGTAGGTAATGTAACGGTACATGTTAAGAAATGAATCTTAAGTTCTGCGTGAAGGATAATTGATGCACTTTTTTCTTCTTTTCTCTCTTTGCTGCACTGTGGGGGGCATGAGGTACCCGCGTTATATCCGGAACCGCAGTATAGCGAACCGCGTTATAGAGGGGTTGTACTGTATTACTTACGTTGTCGATAAATCGCATCTAACAAAGAAGCAAACACTAAACAACGATGTATGCTTCATATACACGTGTCATTATATGATACTTGAACAGATTTTGTCGTGTGAGGAAAACGTTCGTGGAACTAGCATGACCTCATGTGTCACCCCAGTAACTTCATTTGATTCTACGTTTCAAAATGTCTCAACGGCAGAGAGAGCATCTTTTTCTAAGGAAACTGAGGATGTGGAGAGACGCGTAGACCTGCGTTAGGAAGCTGACATCAGATATACTGCCCACAGCTTTCAGGGCAGGAGATTCTTTTATATTTAGAAACTCAGTCCAGGGTTTCTGTGGCTTTATTTTATGTGGTTCTTGTTTGTTTTATTCGTTCATCCAACAAGAAAAGCAACTGACTAACAGCATGGAGCCTAGTCCATGTTGTGAAAGTAATGGACTCCCAGCTGGTCTGAAGTATTTGAACAGAACGTGTGTGACATTAAGTACCATAATAGCATTTTATAGGAAGGTTTCTTCAGCCCCCGCTAATTCGCAAAGTTTGAGGATCACCCTCTGTCGGCTGTCCGCCACTTATTGTTCAGTATATTCGCAGCTGCCGTCCATATTTGGAAGTATTCGCTGAGACATGCGATGTTGTGGTAACAAGGAACCTAAGATCTCGACTCAGAGACGGGGTATTATATGACTTACAGACCTTAAATTAGGCCACGACAGCTTCCTTCCACATTCTTTCCGATTCATATTTTGTTAAATACTCGATCAATCGATTCTATATATTATGAGCTGCTGAAAGCATCGTCAAATGAACCACTGGTATTTGCATATGGTGGCTTATTTTGACATTTGTGTGTTGTTGTCTGTTCGTAATAAAATGTTTCTTCTTTGCGATTAATTGTTCGAGTAATCGATCGTTTTTAAATGGTTAATTGTGAGACCTACATACTTTATCTTCAAGTATGTTGATAAGATAATGAATATCATATCGATTCTCTCTGTCACATTCTCTGATACATGAAGATTCCTGTGTCACGTGGATTTCAATAAAAACGACGAGATTTTATTGTGTGGTATTGATGGCACTTCTGTAATGAAGTATCGTATAGCTATCATTTAAAAATGTGTTTTTATGAATACTGTGTTATTTGAAACTGTAATTACATCCGTTGTTTTTTATGTGCGTGAAACCCGGTCCCTGGGCTTAAGCGAGAAAGACAGCTGAAAGGCGTTTGAGAACAGGGTGCTTAGTAGAACGTCTGTAACTGAGATGGATGAAATTACAGACGTCTGTAGAGGACTGCGTAATGAGGAGCTCCTTTCTTTGTACTGTTTACCAAATCAAGAAGGTTTAGATGGGGTGGGCATGTAGCGCGCGTGGCGATGAAGAATGTGTGCAATTTTTTCTGACACCTTTCTGTGGTTTACCTCAATCACTCCAGACAGATGACGTGGTAGTACTTTAAATTAGGCCACGACCACTTACTTCCACATCCTTTCCAATTCGTTATTCATTATCGTTCTCACATTCGACGATGTGTTATGTCTTAAGCTATTGAAAGAATTGTTAAATAAACAAAGGATGTTAAAGACAACGTGAAGTTTGATACCGAAAAAATATCACCTTTGATAGATGATTTGTCGCCATTGCAAAGTGGTGACAATGATGACGGCTACTTTAAAGCATTGAAATGTGTGTCGCTAAATTTAATGGGTATGGAGTGCTCAGTGGAACAGATTTCATAGAATTGATCAAGTCAATACGTTAGCAGTTCTCTGCTGTGGACCACACGTACCAGTAGTAATGGAAATTAGTATTGTAATATGCGAGTGAAGTCTGTAGATAAGGGAATAACTAAGAAACAAGTAAACTGCTTGCTTTATCTCTCCATTTCTGGTATCTATATAACCACCATTGTATACCATATGGCGTTTGTTTATAACTTTTTAGCATTTATTCTGAGGATCTTGGAGTTTAATTAACCAAGTATATTAATTTTCATTCTGTTCTCTGCGAATACTTGGGCTGTATTTAAGAAAACACTTACTATTTTACACCTGAAGACAGGTAATAATGTTTATACTTCTCGAATAAATAGCATGTTCATTTTGATGTTTATAGATAAAACGCGATGGATATTTAATTGTTATTGTCACTGTGTGTCTGGACTTTATCCATCAATCTGATTTTCTGGAAGGAATGTTTTTCGGAACCTCGTATCTTTTTGTTCTCAGACGAACGGCGGGAGGGCGTACTCTTGAGTTTCCTAGAACGAGGTAATTTTAATCACTGGACATCCTTACCCACTGATCTAAAGCTACATAATCTTCTAACACCAGATTTTGTCAGCTGTAGATAAAGAAGACAATTTTACATTAAAGATTGTGGAAATGGTAATACAGATCGAAAGCTAAGACAGAAAAATAGAATAAAAATTAACTCACTAATCAAACCAAGAACAAGACTAAAGAACACAGAAACACAGGTCAGTAATTTGCTAAGTAGGTTTATTCCTCACATTTTTTCCTGAGGGCGGAAGAATCCGATTTACAAACCTTTATATTCTTTGCAGAATACAATACGTTGGACAAAGTCAAGAAAGCCACTAATTTAAATTATAGATATCACCGACGTTTCAGACTACAAACCGTAACGTCCGAGAAGAATTTCATCTTCATATTGGCTGTCATGAGAACCTGAAATGTCATCCGTAATTAACAAAACGTCGTGGTTCTGCCTTTAATTATTGTTTCGTGTGATTCTCAGAATAAACAGCGAATGATCTGCGTTAACCAGTTGACCTTATATAGGCGAGCTTTTGCTTTAAAGGATTTAAAGCACTGCTTCCCAAACTTTTTCCTTCATTACCCAAAACCGCTTATCAGAAGGTCCTTTTTACCCAATGTAGGTAAAACACTAACGCACAGAGAATATATATGACAAGAGAGATCGGTAAAAATTAGGAAGCACAAAATAAGTTTGATGCAATGTCTTTATTTTAAACATCTCTAAACATTTTAGCAGCCACAAAAATTTTGGTAATTATTCACCATGAATATTTCATCACCCAGGTCCCAGCTAATGAGTAAAATGCCACAGCTCCATATTATTTACTAGTTCCGAAACATTGGGAGGAATTGGAGACAGAGCACATCTCAAATCGTTTTGGGGGTTCAGCAAACAGTTTTGTTTCGTGCTCTTTATGAAGGCGAGAGTGGAAAATCCTACTTCACACGTGCAGGTGCTCGGAAACTGCAGTAATTGCATCACGGCCTCCCCAGCTACCACAGGATATTCATCGTGAATTATTGACCAGAAAGACTCCAAATGGTCTTTTTTTCTACAAATAACATTTTGCGCTGACTGCATGACCTAAGCTCCATCATTCGCTCTGCAAAACCATTAACACCATCGGGGATTTCAGTCAAGTCACACAGAAATGGGTGTGTCGTTACCCAAAGAAAAACCACTTTTACCCATTTTTGGGTAATTTACCCAGGTTTGGGAAGCGCTGATTTAAAGACTGTAACTTCGTTTCTGAGTGTTTCTACTTTAATTTGTTGTTTGAATTAAAATCCTTATATTAATTGATAAGTGACAGAAAATATATGGAGGAATGTTAAAAATGTTGATTTGAATGTATTTAAATATTAAATTTCTTAATGGAAATACAGCTACATTTTTTTGTTTGTTCTTGTACGACATGTGCAATATACAAAGGGCGATAAACAAGCGAATCGACAAACAAACCGATCCACTTGTGCTTTGTTACAGTGGTTAAAGAAGTTTTGATAATTTGTAGTGGACTTTGCCGTAGGAACTTCAGCGTATGGACGTTTCTACAGAGACAGTGTTTGGCGGGTTACCTTGAGTTCACTGTTTGTTGTCTAGGATCGGATTATTTTTTTATCGGGGAGATGTCACTGCCTGGATGATGGATAGGGCACAGGTAACACGTGTTGCTCTTGGACCAAGCAGAGGACAAGGTACCATCAGACAAACGCAGGACTTCTTGCGTAAGGATACATAAGGCAGGAATTTTAGTAAACCGCTACTCCTCTCACCAAGATCTGAGATTTTCACGGCGGTAAAAATGTGAATCGGGATCTATCCTGAAGATGGATGTGATACGTTTCGGACCTTGTACTGATTTGAATGAAAACTTATTGCAAAACGGACAGATTTCTCTATTTATGTATGTTCTAAAGCAACCTTTTGTTCAAGACATGGTAAACCCGCTATTTATCTGGTTTATGAATTTGTTAGTCTTAGCTTATTAACTTCGTGAAACAGAGTCCTTTAAAAAGTAATAGTCGCTAAGCTGTTCAATTAGTGTTATTTTGAGATGCTATGTGTGTAATATCTACACTTACTTCAACGTGGCCTTCGATGTTTTAAGCATGAATCTGATCTGGATAATCACTGTTTAAAGATTCAGTCTGTACCTCAAAGTAAACACAACACGTCTCCCTTAAAAAGTATCAGTTGGTAAATGCTGTTTGAAGAAATTATCGCTGTTTATTTGAGAATCATATAAATACACTATAAGGGCAAAATGTTAGTTAATGGTTGCTCATGCTGGTGGCACTTATATTTAGGAGTGGATTTTAAAGGTTTTACAATAAAATTTGCCGTTAGTAGAATGTGTTTGTGGAGACGCTATTAACTCTCTCCTTCCGCCGAAGATAGTTTAAAAATGAGTCTTAAACATATGTGATGTCGTTAATTGAACCTTGGTTTGTTTAACGCCGTTTATCAACATAAATTGTTTATGCAGCGCCGAATGGTACTAGGGTGGATTGCCCATGTGAGATTTCAGGTCAAACATGGCTGATATCATAAAGATGTCTGCCTTATGGGATATTGTGCCGTGTAAGTCTTGTAGATGTTGGCCACGTTTCAAAAGTGCTTACTGCCTCCATCATCAGGACTGGTCAAACTCTACGAGACTACAGGACGAGATATCCCAGATCTTGAAGAACTCTATCGTGGCCTACTTTGAAACAATATTTCAAAATTTACTTTGGAGACCTGTAAATAACGGACGAAGGCTTTAGTCTGAAGAGCCGCCCTGCGGACATTCCAGTCGACGAAGAGTGGTAACGACACTGCTTTCGTTGTTAAGCGGAAGGCGAGTTTTTGGAATGGGAGGAACGTTCTGTGACCCACTTCGTGCTAATATAATGAAGGTTATTGAGGAATTTAATTAAGAACTGAAGATGTGGAACTGTGGCCTTATTACAAAGAGTGCCAATTAATTTTCATCAATCAGATAAGAGGCTTGTGGCTAAACGTGAACGATGTTCAGTGAGATAACTTGAACAACAACTAGGATTCTGATCCGTTATGTTACAGTTATTGGGAAATATACAGGGTGTATAAAATATCTGCACACTTTATTAAGACAGAAATGTAATTAAATATGTATGCCGCGTAAGCGAGAATTTATTGGGATGGGTTTGAAAGTGTAATAGTTGACTGATAACTTGCATGGGTGGTTGATTCAAATCTTGACCAGTTCTGACAGAGGTTGTTCGTTTTTTCCCTCAGTATATATCGGAATAGTGCCTTAAATCAGGCCACAACCGCTTTATTCCATATATCCAGTTAATTATTCACTAACTAACCTATTATTCTACTCTTTGGTCTAAGCTACTGACAGCGTCCTGAAATGAATCACATATGAACGAATAAATGACTGCATAGGGAGAATTAATATGTAAATAGTTACATAGATTGGTAATAAATATGTGAATTGAAACAAAATTAATAATAGCATCTTTTCTGTATAGTGAAAGTACGTATTCACCTGACGAGATGTTTTCACTGTGTTTCAGGTTCTACTGGCCTTTGGAAGTGACGATTTACAAGGCGATGCCATTTGTTCGGCATGTGAGGAGCTGGGATATGAATTCAGTTTGGCAAGCACTAGGGAGACCGTGTTAGAAGCATTCCAGGCGACGAATCACGAAATTGTTGTCATAGATACCAGGAATCCTAAGATTATTGACGGCGAATCAATATGCAAGTACGTCTATTGACTTATTATCTCTAATTTTTATTTTAAAATATCACCGATTTTAACAGTTCTTCAAACTAATCCTACAGAGATTACTCTTAAAACGTGGTATTACTAATAGATGGAAGGATAATATTAAAGTGGTAAAGTGTTAGCTTTACAAATCTCACTTGAAGTAACCCGAGACTGATCCGCCTGAATTCAGATCTATCACTATGCTAAATTAATTCAGTCCGTACCTCACGTTTTTTTATTTAAGACAGACCTTTTGTGTTATCTTCCTATCTCCGCCTAGATATTCCAAGATGTCTCTTTATTTGAGGTTTTCCATAAGAGCTTTGTACATATTTCGCACCCAAATTGTGAAGCTCTTTATTGGGTGCAAACATTCCTTAATTTAATTGTCAGCCCAATTCAGCCGAGTTCATATTTGTGTTTTAAATTCGTCCCTTTGCGTTAAACAAGCTTTTGCAAGTAGACGACTGTTAAATAAAATGTCAAATAATAACGTGACAAACCAATTCCCTCGGATTAATGCCGTTAATAACGAGATTTCAAGCCCGTGAAATTTCTGGTCTTGTAACACATTTTTATCGACAATCTGTCAACGAAATTGCTGGATCCCATTTACCGCTAAGTTCGCCAGCTTTTTGACTTCTGTTTTCACTGAGTCTCCCCTTCCACCTGCCTTTATTTTCAATGTTTTTATCATCTATTGACTCGTAAAGCCAGCTATTTCATTCTTTTCCTTATTGATTTCTGATAAAAGAAGGATAAGTGTCTCTAAGTGAAATGAGACTCCCATTGTATCTGTTTGGAAGTCGTATTGGTTTGAAGGAAATTCGATACGCAATTAATTAGTTTTGGGTAGGATTTCTATTCGGACATTGGACGTTATTAAAATATTTTATTACTCTAAAGCTTAGTGGTACTATGTAGGGTCGTTCACCTGTTATATTAACATTCAGTAACTCTGTATTATTGATGTCTCTAGTGTATTTATTGGTTTAATATGATTCTCAATGCCAGTTTACCGTGCCCGCCCAACACAGAATGCTTTCGGTCCACAACTATTCGTAAATACCTCTTACTCTGCAATGTTTGTGATTATAACTGTAAATTTACTCCACGGGGGACATGAAATGTGCGAACAAAATTTTGTTTGGAAAGCCTAAAGGGAAGAGACCATTCGTAAATCGGACTAGTTGTGTTTTATTGAACCTTCGGTTACCAAAAAATGCAAGGAATTTATTGACTATATGAGCGCACTTTTAGCATATTAAGAAGGATTCTGTTCCAAGGAGTTAGTGAGATAGTCTGTTAGCTTGTGTCGAAGAATCGAACCGAATCAAATGTATTTTGTAACGATTTTCAACATATTAGTAACTTTACAGGTAAGGATATTGATATCGATTATCTCTCATGACAGAGGATCGCCCTTTGTTGGTTATCCATAACTCTTTATTAGATATATTTGCATGCTGTTCTTATGTGTGGGAGCCGGTTAATCTAATCTCAACCTCAATATGAAGATTTCTATGCAAGTGACAGTTTAAAATTTAAATATCTTCCTGTTTTTTCCTTATAATTTATAAATTATAGAGAAAAGGCCCATGTTGGTCTTCTGGGTTGTGGATTTTTAGGTAGAACGTGTTGCAGGAACATACTGCCTCCATCTTCAGGGCCGATGGAGACCAAAAACCGACACAGAGAGAGTAAATTTATCTCGCTTGTTGGGCAGATTTAATATTTGAGACATATGATAAACTGCGTTTCAGGTATAGAAGTTTAATTTTGAATGAGTGACTTTACTGCAGTTTGTTTTGTTCCTTTTTTCAGGGCTCTACGTTCCCTGAAGACAGCTCAGTACACTGTTATAGTTGGAGTTGTACGGAGAAGGTATGATAATCTTCTGTATGTACAGAGTGTCCCAAAAATATGAATACACACATTCGATGAATGTAAAAGACATTTGAATAAACTAAACCATTACGTACGTCAGCATTTGCACTTAGTGAATTATCGAATCTAGTGTATGTGTTCAAAATGGCCACCGTTAGCTTCGTGGCACAGTTGAGAAGCGGCCACACGTGTCTTTTAGGGACTACCTGTATTAGTCGGCTGTATTAATTACTTTAGAGTGTTGCGTCTAGACTGAGATTTGTTTCATTAACAGAACTGTACGAAATTCTTCACTTCTCAACTTCTTTTAGTTTCCTCTAAATTTGCTTGTTGTTAACACTTTCTGACGTCAAAGTTCAAATATAACGCGTTGTGGATTTATCCAATTAATAGCAATTAGTCCTCGAAATTATTTTTTTCTCAACTGTGTTATCCTTACTGTGAATTTCAAATGACTCTTGCGTTAGCCGTTGATTACAACGCACTCTAATATCATTGCCAATTTCAGCGGGGGAATTATTGGCACGCTGAAGCTGTTTTGAAGTGACTGGGCGTGGGATCGATTCTATACAATTATTGTGTGCTTACATAATTATCAAATTTCTACGGATTAGCCACACTGACATATGTACTATGTAGATATATTAAAATACGTAAAACACGATTATTAACAAGCGAATTAATTAAGTGTCGATGACAGCTGCTGTGCGTTTAATTAATTTTCTGGCACTTTTGTACATGACAATGAACCTTTTATTTCTGTAAAAATCTGGGGGATTTCTTGAATAGTTTCATAGTTTTCTCAAAAAACGTATTTTCTACCTGTGATTTATACGTGCACGCTGAAAACATAGATCATGTTAAGTTTTCTTAAACGAAACTTCGTAACCAATGTTTTTAAACAAAACCGAAATACTTATATTTAGAATTATTTATGATAAAGTAATTAATATATTAATTTGTTTGTTAATTTTCTTGCAGTACCACCGAGAAAGAAGATTCAAGTGTCGCCCCATTGCTCAGTATGGGATTCAACAGGGTGAGTACAATATGTCAGCAATGATAGCTGTCTTATAGGTTTACCAACGTTTCAGTGATACTTTTTGCCTCCATCATCAGGGCGATAATTAAACATAGTCATCCCTGCAACCCAGAAGACAGCAATTTTCGTATTCACAGCCGTGAGAATCTTAAATTCTACTTTTTGGAAATTTGCTGTTTTTTAAGTCATTTGTTTTTATTATACCGAATTATCGAAATTTATGGTGTTATTAAATTATTAATTTGTTGTTTATATTCTTTGAAATGCCTCAGACAATCACTGCATGACTTAGACCCTTCTCTGTTTTCGTATCGCGAGCTGCTGTGTGGGCGATTCTGAATCGAGAGGGGGGGGGGAGGTTAAAAATTCATCGCTCTGCTACCCTGGCGTTGCCTTGGAAACGACACCTGTAGATCGGGGATGAATCGAGCACACTGAAAAATACGTCAGTGTCAGTCAACAAGACTTAAACCCTATAACTTTTTCAAATAACTTTTACACGAACACCAGTCCTTAACGAACGTAACAACTAAGTGATTATTACTCCTGATTTACGCTCGAGATCCTGGTTTCAAATCTAGTCTGTCTTGACTAAGATTATTTTGAGAGTTTCCTCATTTCTTCCAGGATAATTGTTTAAATTACTGCACGGATCTAGAGACGACCGCATCTGAATCGAATTTGTAATACTGTTGTGTAGAATTTGTCTAACTAATTGACGGAAATTAATGTGGAAGTAGCACGAAACGTAACGAATTGCCGAGATATTCCTGAGACAGATCTCGTCAAAGACGAGAATCTTTGGTCATCCGAAGTAAAATGTATAGTGACAGTATAAAAGAGGTTAATAACGTCTGGTTTACGAGCTGTTCTTGATATTGCTAATTCCTCAGGCAAACTCTGGGCTAACGGGCTTTGATAACATTATTTCGATATCAATTTCCAGTTGATCATTCATAATCTAAATTCTGTTACGTTATCGTCATATACAATCAAAACAATTTAATACAGAGAGTCCCACAAATCCGAGGCCATAGATGAACTCTGATATTTGGAAAAATAATAACAAATATAAATACAGGAAATTCGTTACAAATCATGTTACCGGCCTCAAGTATTGGAATTTTATTACCCAGGACGAGCCTTTATGACGGAACATTCTTTATGTTTCCAATAGTAAGAAGTAATTGTGATGTTGCCACGTTGTCATGACAGCGGAAAGGGAATGTTTTTTTTTTCCAGATTGCGGGGAAGTTACAAGCAACCAAACGTAAATAATACCAGGATACATGAATTAATAAACATGTATTAAGGATATTATTACATAATTATAACATGTTTAAAGTGTCCTCCACAATGCCGTATACATACCTAACCTTGTTTTAATATTCGTACCTTCGTGAAAATTATTGACGTTCCGAAAAAAATAATTGGTACTTGGTACATCAGCATCAGAAAGGTGGAACTGTCATGCCTGTTTAACTGATTATCTGAGTGTCGAAAATGTTCGACAATAATCACACACCGCATTTTGAAAACGTCATGTTTGTTACACAAATAACGGAGTAAATAGCGAGCGACAATCAAGAAGAAACTGTTTCAAACCACTTATTTATTTGGGTAAAAGGAGCCCAGTTTAGCCTCACGGCATGGAGAATTTAAACTTATCGATCACACCAACAAAATATTTACGTTTAAAGATCTGGTTGTATAGATTTTGGGACACACTGAAACAATTGATATTTTGTAGATATTATTCATAAATAAAAATAGCATGGCGTCTTTATTTCAGCCTCGTTATAAAGTTCGAGGTTTTTTATAAGGAAGCTGTATACACGTAACGAATTTTTGAAGTTTAGTTTTCTTCTGTCATGAACTACAAGGGGGAAAAGTGAAGTAAACTTATAATAAGCACTCTAATAATCGAAAACGTCCAATTATAAAAGTTCATTGCTAGGCAACTGTTTGCTTAGGAGTGTGTGACTGCTTTTAAGGGGACTTTAGTTACACACAGGCACATACACACACATACAGGATGAGTCAAAAGTATGTTTACAAACTTCGTGTGCATGTTTCAGGATCAAAAATAAGAAATAATATTCCTATGAACATGGGGTCTCAAATGTTTCATTTTCGAAATAATAGCCGAAAATAAATTTCATATTTACTTGTATCCAGCTTGGAGGTTAGGTGGGACTGGCGTGAAGTCGGTAATGGATTACAGGAGAATTTCATGACTGTCTGAGCGACTATAAGCTTTTCAATAAGAATTTTAATCCGTGAAGTTAGTTATAGAAAAGTGGTCTTCGCAAACGTCGAAAGTCACTGATGGTCTTTGTGTTCATATACAATTAATTACCTGTTAATGACTATTATCAAAATGTTTTTTGTGTTGGTGTGTCAAACTTAATGTTGTAATTAAACTTTACCGATGTCTAATCAGTAAATATACAGAATGTCCAGTGACTTTGTCGATAGTTGAGAATCTTTTTTCTGAGGTAAATCCCAATCAAACATTCCACGTGAACACAGATCCCCTTATCAATTATTACGGAGCTACGGATGCTTGAAATTTGAGATTCACACGTCGGAAATTTGATGATGTAGCACCTCTCTCCTCTTTGGTTTGTGTTAATACACCGTGATTTTTTTTTCTATAGAAATCTGAGGTTCGGTGACCGCAATGGCCAATTCTGTGGACCACTACAGGGAACTATTCATTCAGATATTCTGTCTAGTGTTGACTTATAATGGTCTTCCACGATGGAACTGGACTTGAAATCGCGTTTTTTTCAAGACATTCAAGACATATTAATGTCTGATTTCTAAGTAAAGTTCGAATCGAATTAAATTTACAATATCCGTAGCGCCATAACTGTTTAGAATTGCACTCATTTTTACATGTTATTTCTGACTGGAAATGGCTTTAGGAATAGGATTCTGAAGAACTGACAAAGTTAACGAACGTCCTGTGTAGGAACACAAAACAAATCTCTGTTGAATTTTTAATGGGTTTTGCATTTGTCTGGTTTTAATGTTTAGTAATATAAGCCTGTTAAGCTGGCTGGTCTGTTTATTAGCACACTTCTATCTAACGTTCGGGCCAACGTAAAAATAGCAAGTTCTAATTAATAAACGCTTTAGCTTGGGGTTATACTCCTGAGTCAGTCATGCGGATAATCACATTGCGTTACCAACGACAGTGGATTTTGAGTCTGCCCAGGGGAGCAGTATGTTACGAAGTGAGATGCACTGAGCTGCCTAGAAATAAAGTAAAGGAAAGAAACCCACGAAACATAAAGAGCTACTACGATACAGGGACGGTAATTTAATTAGAGAGCCAAATATTGTCATTAACACTCTTAAGCCCAGTGGGAAGTAAATGTACCATCTACTTCAAAAATCCGTAACTTCATTTTGTGGTTGCGTGTTTTGTAAGATTTTTACTATAATAGAGAGTATTTCCTCAAGGAGTCCGCAGTGGCCGCTCGGTCGCTGGGTTCGAATCCCACTCAAGCCATGGATGTTTGTCCGCGTTTTTCTGTGTTGTGCTGTCCTGTGTACAGGTAGAAGCCTTGCGACGGGCCGATCCCTCATCCAAGGAGTCCTACCGAATGTCCATAGATCAAGTCAACTAAAATTTGGGACCCGGTGCTCAGGCACTTGAAGAACGGGTCGTTCCCAGTATCCCAGTATTTCCTCAAACAGCATTAACCAGCTGATCTTTGTAATGGTGAAGTGTAGTGTTTTCTTTGAGGTACGGGCTAAATTCTTAAATATTATTTAGACGAGTTCCAACATTCTCTAATAAGCAACTCAAAATTTCCGTCGTCTCTGCTAGCAAACTGTCACTACTACACTTTCCTTACCGGAAGGACGAGCGGGTATTGTCTGGGGACCTGCTAACTCTAAGATAATCTTTCTCCCCCCCACCAAATTTTTTCTTTGCTTCTAATCTTCTTTCTTATCTCTCGTTTTTCCGGTTTCAAAAGACCTCGAATTCGAATCCAGAGCAGAGCGATAATTCTTATATTAGGCTCAAATCAAATTGTCTGTATGAAGCATGTAGCATGCTTGGAGGAGATTAGAAATGCATACATAATTTTGTTTGGGAAATCAAGTCAAGAGAATGTTTTCAAGACGTATTCATAGATGGGAAGATAACATTAAGACGAATAAGATATTAGGATGTGGCCCAGGATACGGATTGGTGGCGGGATTTTATGAACACGGTGATGAACCTTTGTGTTCCATTAAATACCAGTAATTTCGTAACTAACTGGGTGACTGTTAGCTTCTGAAAAAGGCAGTTGAATGTTCGTGAAATCGTTTGTTGGAAACTGTGATATTTTCTACGAACTAACAGCAGAACTGCACTAACACTAATGTTACGTTTGTAGAATCATTAAATTCTAGTCAGTTAGATTTTATGCTCTTTAATAAGATTGGATCGAGCGCTGATAACTATTAAAACACAATTCCGTTCCACTGTTTCGAAATGTTTGGTCTTCATTTATTTCAAACGAATTCTGTTTGTAGTGTAAAACAAAGTCCAAAATTAAAACTGAAAAAAACCCAACAAACTAATTCGTGCTTTTATGCGAATTTTAACGCTTTCTGAGCACATTTAAATGAAACTGACATTTTCTTTGTACTGTTCATTTCACGGCTTGACTACGCGAAATGGTCGGATGACATTTATCTGTGTAATAATTTTTATGTGACGTTTTATATAGTTTATTGTAATCTGTTCACGCATATATAATCTCTTGACAGCAAATTTATTTCAGGATAATAACATAATAACTTTTCTTAGTCAGGTTATGTACATTTCTATGCTATTTATGCTATTTTCATGTTGTTTTAATGTAGTGTCGTTTAGGGCTACAATGAAGTAGGTGGGTCAGGAATAAACATCCAATTGCTGAATGTGAATGTATGTATGTATTATATGATGGGTGTTATGCAAGAGGGTGTGTCATCACGAGACGAGATGATATTTATGACTGGGGTCTGTCCACATCAAACGCGATCTCTAAAATGTAATTAACGACATGTTGATGAATGCGTTTGTTTCAAAACACACAGCATTAAGGTTGATAGAAATGAAGGAAAATCACCCGTGTAAAGGATTTTCTCCAGTTGGACGTTTCGGTGTTATGTTTAGCCTGTGGGATATTTAGAAAACACAACTCATCTCCATAACAGTGATTAATGGGTTAATGATGTTTAGGTAATTAATCGCTGTTTACCCATATAATCACAGAAAATCCTGTTAAAGAATGCGGTACATATAGTTATCACTACTTTTTAAATAATTATAAGTCTGTCTACAAATTGGTTTTTACGTATGAATATAATGTGTACCATAAATTTCAGTTAGTTTGAGACATTTGTTGAAGCCCTGGTATTTACAACATTTATTCCAGACAAATATTTAAAAAAAATCATTCTGTAGAGATTTGTGATGTTCAGTCTAAAAATATACATTTATGTGTTGCTTGTAGTAATGGGTTCTGACGTCATGAGATCTTAATTACGCACTATGTAACGAATAATCTGACATTTCAAGCGTTTTAGTAAGGGTACGGTGGTCTAGCGGTTAGAACGCTGGCCTTGTAATCCTGGAGTCTCGGGTTCGATTCCCGGCGGTGCCCGAATTTATAACTTGTGTTGGGCAAGGCCGTGGTGTAGGCAACACGGAGTTTTCCTCCGGGGGCTTCCCCGGTTTCTCCGTGGCATCCCAACAATTATTCCATTCACACACAGAAGAAGGCAATGGCAAACCACTTCTGGATCATCTGCCAAGAACGTTTAAGAACAGGTCCCAGTCCGAGAAAAGGATGGAAGGATCCTGTTCATATGGACCTGTGGTCAGACAGAACACTAAATAATAATAATATAAATTGCAGAACATTTAATGACGCTGTATCAACTACAGCTGTTATTAACCATCAAATGACTATCACCAGAATCCTTCTGGAGCTACTGAGAAAAACTATGTAACATCTCAGTCGGTGTAAAACGTTTCCTTCCAGAATAGAAATAGGTGCTGTCCACTGGCGGGGATTCTGTACCCAGTAGGGGTAGTGAATCAATTCTTTGCCACCACATCAGTTTGCTTTCTGTTGCAGGTGTTCACGGAGACCTACAGCTTGGTGCAGTCCGTGAATGAACTTCTCCAGCTGTACGTGAGCGATGTTCAGCCGCGACTGCAGTTGTCCAGTGCACAGGCTGCGTACGTGGCACTTGATAAATGTAGTGACGTCGTTCACATAACGGATCAAAATCTCAACATCCAGGTAAATAAACGTCTGAGTAACAACTTGGTTTTATTCGCAAGAGGTGCTTCCTATTAAGGCGCGATCCCAATCCTACGAAGAGCGTATTAAAATCGCTCCACCCGTCTGTTCGTCTTTGCACAGATAACAATTTGACAACGGCTGATGACATTTGATATCGGGAATGTAGTTTATTTAAGAGTTTCATGTGATTCTTAAAAAAAAAACAGCGTTTATTTCTCTAAACAGTAATTTATAATAGTTCGTTAATGCTGTTAATCATTTCTTGATCTTTGTAATAGAAACACGTCTTGTTTTCTTTGAGGTACGAACTGAACTTTAAAATTTTATTTGCAGGAATTAAGTACTTTATATCCTTACCACCTTAACTTATTCATTATCATTATTCCCTTATCGGAAAGGCGAACGGAAATCCTGGGAACCTCCTGACAAACAAATGCGTCTTTTACCTCCGTAAATAAATTAACTCTCTCTTTTCCCCTCATAATTTTTATCTTTGCTTCTAGTCTTCTACTCTCTCTGTCTCTTTCGTAATGTTTCAAAGGGTTAAAATGAAATTGTCTCTCATTTCCGTTTCTATCAGACTCCTATATCAAGACTCTCATTTCTATGGTCCATTCACAGAGTGCGGTAAGGTCGTATCCCCTCGTGCCCTAGCGTTCTATTCATGCGCTGTCCGCCTCCATGTTCTATCCAGGCAGCTAAAAAGTCCCCCTTACGTCAGACATCTCAGTTCACGGCTTTATGCGCCATCTCTGAATAAAATGTTTTATGCAAGACTCTTCGTTTGCTTCTGAAAAGGAAGTGACGCGCAAAAAGTTCGCTTCACCCTAGTCTCATCATTCATTACAGTTTAGAAACCTGTCCCATCTTGGACCATCTCATACTAGGTTTTGCCAAATATCTTTTATTGTTGTCGGATTTTATTTTAATATGTTCTTTGGTATGTACTTTTAATATAATAGAAAATTTACGTCACGCGAGCTTCTTTCATGCGATAAAGGGGGAGGGTGAATTGAAAATAAGTTCTGACTGTGGCGAGTCTGGTAGCAAGAAATTTAAACGAGGCTATGGCGGTGCGAAATGAAGACAGAACACTTCGTTTGTTTCTTTTTTAATATTATCCAGGTTTTGATATGGAAGCTTCATGTATGAAAGATATTCTGAGCTGCTAGAGGCAAATTATTTCGATACGATATTACTGAGGTCAACGATGGAGACTTTAATCGGGATAAAGAGATTCAAGCCTGGTACCTGTACATCGTAAATCAGGTCTCGTACTGCTACAGCTTCTGAGATAATGGGTGAGATGGCTCTAGCTGCTTATTCGCAAATATTTCTCAACTTGTTCTCCAGTATAATATTTAACGGGTGCAATTGCATTTGCTAAATGTTCTGAGAAAAGCAGATACAGTAGATAAGATTTGTGGTTTAAACTCGCCCACGTCACCGTTCTGATATGATCACTATTAGCCTTGAATCTTATGATACAGTCTTACGAGACAAAATGGCTCACATATCAAAGTCGATAATGAGACAACGTTATGGCCTGTCGTTAAACATACGGACATTTAAGTAGTAATGGGGTTAATGTGCCACGCAGATGTAAATAAATTCGTAGCCAGCGTCAAGTAACGTCACTAGGGTAGAAACAAAACACTGTCAAGATTCCGAACACCGCAAGGCGAGGACGCTGTGAGATGATGCTTCTAACGTGGAAATTTGGAAATATTAAAACATAATTTATGAGAAACTTTCGAATGGTTTTAGAACACGCTGCATCAATGTGCTCATACTGTATTACGTTTTTAAACTCCTGCAGATAGTTTTGCTCTGCCGAAAGTGATCTTGTGAACCGCGTTTGAGAGAAATAAATGTCTTGGCTGGCGGCCATAGGAATTTATCTAGAGTATTCTATTCTGCTATTTATTCATCTGTTTATTCTATCTACACAACAGTCTATTTTTGTGCATTAATTACTTCATGTTATTCTTGGCGACATGTTTCGATATTAAATGTGTCATCTTCGAACTATACAGTATATTGTAAACTGCTCAATAATTTGTAAATGATCAAATCTAGGAGAATGAGATGGGCGTGGCATTTGGAGCGCGTGAAGAGATGAGAAATGCTTAAAAAAATTGGTTGGAAAGTGTGATGGGAAGAGATCTAGGCGTAAGTGAGAGGATGATATTAAAATGGAATTTATATAAACAGGATTTAGGTTTGTGGATTGGATTAATCTGACCAAGGACAGGGAGCGGTAGTTGGCGTTTGAGAACACGACAATGAACCTTAGAGTTCTATAAAATGCGGGAAATTTCTTGAGTAGTTGTCAGTGGTATTAGCTTCTGAAGAAGAACTCTGCTTCATGAAGTTAGTGACGTAGTGTAACTCCGAGCGTATCGTGAACATATTGTAGTTGATTAACTTTCTTATAACAAGACTTCTTTTTCGGGTTGCAAGTTTAGCTGTGAAGGTAATAATGTTCCTAAGGTTTATATTCGTCACAAAAGGTATCCATCCATTGTACTCTGTTCTCAGTTCGAACCATTTAACTTTTTCACAACCCTTCCCTACCTTCGTCTTTTGTATCATAATCATCTTTCCCATTATTCGACATACTTGGCCTGTTAGGGTTTCAAGAAAAACAAAATCCCTCCAAAAAGATGACTATCTGACGTTTCAGAGGTACTTGCTGACTCCATATTCATCCCCCTGATGATGGGGGCAGCAAGTACGTCTGAGACGTCGGTAAACTTCTACCAGACTACACGGCCCAACAACACAGAAGACAGCCATCTTCGTACTCTCTGCCGTTAAGCACCTCAGGTCCTAAAGTCCCTCCATCTCTGTCGAAGTCTTCGTAAATATATTTTCACTGAGTTGGGACACGGTTTTTTTGCAGGGGGATACTATTAGGGCCCAATGATACGACTATTACTCTTACGTTGTTGCTATTAAGGTAACTCCGGTTTTATTTAGCTTGAGATCAAGAAGTGGTGGCAGTTGCTTGCTAGCTAATTGGCAACAAGATGGTCTTTAATTGGTTTCATCTGGTACAAGACGGAATCCGAAGGCGAGCATTGGTGAATGTGGTAATAAACTTTCGTGTTTTATGAAAACCTACGTGACGTATAATCGGGCAGCTTCGCTTTTTTTTTAATAAAAAGTGAAATTGGTTGTCCAGCTGAGCAACTCTCAAACAATAAAATTTTTAGTTGTTTATACAGAGACTGTCTTGGGTGTTATAATTCAGCTCAAAAGTTGTCGACGTGTTAAAATCAGCAAATATTAATGACGCACTGTATGATATGAGGAGTTTCTAGTGGGTGGGGAGTGACTCTCTG
>NW_019059652.1:328207-364779 GCF_000696155.1 Zootermopsis nevadensis | reverse complement strand
AGAGACCCATGAGGTGATGAGGAGAAAATGGATTGGTCATTCTCTAAAAGAGGAAGAGAGAGAGGAACTGGAAATAAATCGTAAAGAGAAAGTTTCAGAATTTTCGATACAAAGACGCATATAAAATGTGAACGACCGTAGAAGAAGATATTAAGGTTTTAACTTCATAGCTAATCGATAGATGGCATAGATAATAATTCTGGGGTTGTGTGAATGATACAGGCCGTTTGTGACGTAATTAAGACGGTCGATATAAAGCGATTTTCCGGTATCGATCGATTGTGAATTGTAAATCAGTGAAGTAGTTGCTTTGAAGAAGAATGGTTGTGTGTGCAGAGTTCGTGCGTTTGCGTTGTTATTATTTTGTAACTGTGTCAGTGGTAGGTGATAGCACAGATCGAATTGAAGTTTAATTGAACCATGAATGCATTCGGAGGAAACAAATGATAAATTGTAGTCATATACAAGTTTGTTTGTAAAGACTAGTGTACGTAAAAAAATAGTGACGCGTTTCACATCGGTACATTTATCTACTGATTTTACCATCCGTTAAATACATAATGAATTTTAAGACTAGAAATTGCAATGATAAGGTTAATTTGTGACTGTGGATGTTCTGTCTTCGGTTTCTAAACAATTGTGAGACAGCTTAGCATTCCCTAAAAGTTACACAGAGCAGCCATGTTGTGAAGGATAGCAGATTTTGGCAGCATGACTTAGGAATTGATATTTGTTGGAGTGTAGATTGTTTAAAGTTTAATACAATAATGTTTATTCATTTATTCAACGGCGCTGAATCAGCTGTTAGGATGTTTTTTTAACTTCGAGTTAGAAATGGTAATGAATAGCGTAATGACAAAGGATGTGGGGAAACTCGATCGTAGATAATACAATCTGTGAAACATGACATTAGGTTTTATGATCGATATTTTAACTGGAATCATCGAAATTTGGATCCGGGAACACTTTCTACGATGTGAAATTCGGTGTGGTTTAGAATGGTAATGTACGGTGAGCTGAAGAAAGCCGTCATACCCTACTTAAGAGGGTTACTCCAAAAGTAATGCACCATATTTTTAAAAAAAAATCCTGTACCTATCCACTGACTGAATAGCAAAGTTGTAAAACAATAATTGAATTCAAAAAATATGGTGCATTACTTTTGGAGTGACCCTCGTATTTGGCTGAGAAAAACCACTACACAATTAAAATTACCTGTGTTTGGAACAGCCTGTGTGCTAGCTATTCAGCGGTTTACTAAGAAACGTGATCAGTTAAAATGTTCCTATAAATAAAATATAGTAAGTGGTTGAACGTGATAGTGAAATAAGTGTTCAGTGAATAGACATTTTGTGCAGTGACCCAGTGCAGCAGCGCGAGCTGAAGACCAGGAAACCAAAGAAAGGTCAGTAAAGTATTTTCTGATTAATGTTTCGTGAAGCTGACAGGATTATTAATGTTTTATTGCACTGAGAGGAATTAACTGCGAAACCGAGTTGAAGCCTTATTCTCCAACGAGTAATACTCGAAGCATGGAGAATGAATGGAGTATGATCTGTTATTAGGCGTACATGAATTATGAATCCCCAAGATACAGGTCTGGAACACGATTCTGCTGTAATTGCCAAGGGTTGTAGCGTTGGTAAACAGTTTACAATGTGATGGCCGTGCATCCGAATTCAGATTTCTTTAAAATTTGTCTTTTGTGCCCCACAACACATGCAAGTTCTAAGCCATTTTTAGAAATTACGTTTTCACCCACAGCCGCTTTGGTGGGCAAACCAGAAGGAAATAGATCACTAGGAAGACCTAGACGAAGGTGGGAGGATAATATTAAAATGGATCTGCGTTAGGATAGGGACCAGTGGTGGTCTCTTGTGAACACGGTAATGGACCTTTGGGAATTTTTTGAGTGGCTGAGCGACTGTTGATTTCTCAGGAAGGACTAGGCCCTATGGAGTATGCCTAAGGTGACTACATCAAAAGCATATTTCTAACCGAACTTAAATGTACCTAACTGAAAGTAACTTTCCGAAACCTAACACATTATAACCCAAAATATGATATACATTTCGTATCTATTAAATTTCGACACTCGATAATACCAGGATGATGCCACCTTGAACTTGTTACGTAAATTGATGACGTCATTGTGGATGGTCCGCTCCGATAGCGCAGCCGAAGGTTACCGCTTACTTGAACGTAACTACGAACTCAAGATCAAGTGTACCGCAATCTCTACTCCATACCTTTTTTCATGGCGTAGTCCTTGATTAACAAGAAAAACAATGCCCACGACGGTCATGAGAGCTGAAGATTTAGGCGGTATGTTCTTCCGAATTGTTGATACCAAAACGGCTTTACAGCCTTTTAGACCACAGCTCCCTGAAAACCTAAAATCATGCCGGTGAGAACTTTATTTTCAACTTGCGTGTATAGGTCATTTGAGCCATCTGTAATTCATATAGTCCGTTTTTGGAGAAGAAACCACAGTTTTGATTTACAATTTTTTCTCTTCGGATTTTCTTCTGAAACTTCAGTTCTCATGCGTATGGGTTAAATTTGTAGTGTTTATTACGGGATGCTTTTAGAGAAAGGATGATATTAAATATTTTATAATACGGGTTTAATTTTAAATATTTTATTACAATTTTATTGGTAATATAAAACAATTCATGATCCTGTGAAAATCTAAGGTTTGCTGTTAGTATTTTGTGCGTGTCTAGCCTTTATTTTTCCATCGTCCTACAGTTCTTTGGCACATGCCTCCGTCTTGAATACATAGTCTTCGTTTCCCTCTACAGAGTTATAGAAAGGTACACATTTTATTTATACACCGTTTAACGTAGTGGTATTTTCTTATGGTTCATTTTAATTGTCTTTGTAAGTTTATCATGTGTTTGCTTTAAAATATATTTATTCGAAGAAATGTTACATGAATACAGTCATATATCCTGATTGTTCATTGATTTCTTTCGTAGAGTCATAAATAAACATAGTGTCTTTGGGTGGATGTATTGATTTGCTTTGGATTTTAAATTCCGGAGCTTTGCAATCCAAAGACACAGTCTAGAAGTTGAATGCAGCAGATTTTTAATTTTTTTTACGTGGTTTAGCTAACTTTAACTTGATTTCTGTACATTTATTGTGTTGATATTTAGTGTACGATAAGAACATTTGTACACACCGCCCCATAATTCCAAAATCGCAGGAAAATTCTGTTATGTGGGAAAATACTGGGAAATGTGAAAAGTTGTTGTAAATTGTGCGTCTTCCCATTTTGAAATGTTCCATCAAGCGATAGTAGAGGAGACACGAATATTGAACGAAACGAGGGAAATATTGTACACGTGGCAAAATCTCCATAAGTTTGTACTGTTGATAATGTGAAGTTTAAGGATGTCATGGCTTGTTCTAGGTAAATGATTCCAAGAGTTTAGATTGGGAAAACGTAATTTGCAACATTTTTTTTTACATTTTCTGCCAAATAACATTGTCGCCTGTGGCACTAGACTTATGGGCGAGACTATATTTTTTACCATACAATTTTTTTTAAAATAAAAAAACGGTACCATATGTTGGAAATTTAAACATAAGGTTGTAATTTACATGTGCAGTATAGTATTAACGCAACTCTTGCAAACACACACAATGTGGGTTTATGGGGAGAAGTTGTGGATTTCTATATTGAAGACAGGGAGAGCAGAAAAGGATAATTTGATACTCAGATATCAGAAATTTATTTAGAGGAAGCTGATTTTCAAAATGTAATGAAAATCACTGTTAATAACGGATGTAATAATTTTTATTTTAAGGTTCATTTACTTGTATCAGTTTAAAAATATACATTTGACGATATTTTAAAAACCTTCTTTAGTTTATGTATTTCTCATTTGTTATTTTAAAGAAATAATTTTATTTTAACATGAGCACTGTTTGTTTACAGGTTATCTCGTACACACACCTAAATAAAATTAGTATTGACATTTTCATATATATTTCTCACATTGGTACCCTACATTTATACAGGAAAACCATTTTCATAAACATAACAAGCATGAAGATAAATTTATATAATCTATCTTTCAAAACAGCATTTATTCATAATCATATTTCCTGAAGTAACATATTCATGGATCTTGCAGTATTTTGCCTTCCTTACGCGTGTTATATCACGTTTTTGAATTAGAGTATATTTATTACATGCGGAAACTAGGCCTAAAACCTACTGCCATTTCGTAAATAAATAAAATTAAACATGGGCTAGAAATCTTAATTCTTCACATAAAGTAATATTTTTTTTAAAATTTATAGAAGTTTCTTTTAAAATGCTGATGTTCTAGTTGCATCTAGAAAATAAAACAACTTTCAGATTCCTTTTTGGGGGTTCTGTTACCTCTTAGCAGAAAGAAAAAAATATATATTAATTCAGTGATTTCCAATTTTGGTTTTTCGACCCAAACTTTCCCACAAATATGAATTTTCGATTTTCAGGCATAATCAGTTGTGCACTCTGTAGCGTTAAATTGGAAGACAAATGTTCTGATGAACTTTTGTCACCGAACTGAAGACTCAGGAAAGCCTTGTTTGGGTCTCTGCCCCGTGTTGGGAACCACTGCATCAAAGTTATGCCAGGATGAAGGCAGAGTAACCGGGAAACAGAAAGCAGACCAAATCAAGCAAGGACTGTGGCAATTCCTGATATCTCAGATGAATAAATGCGTGTGAAGCAGTGAATTGGAAAATAATACTTTTGTCCTGATTGGCAATATTAAAGATAACACGTAGATGCGAACTGGTTTTCACAACGAGATCATAGCTTAACGTGCAGATTTATTGTCATGATGAAGTTAATTTATAATTCGTGTAAACATTTGGAATGTGATTATATCAGTTCTTACAAACAAATCTCATCATAACCAATGTTGCAATCGTCTCAACCGATTGGTTATCACAACTGCTTCTTATTCTGCGGGCTCCAGTACCAAATATAGGCCCGAATTGAGGAGTTTTCGTCATTTTTCTCAGTTACTCCAGGCAAATGCTATTACAGTACTTAAATTAGGTCTCGATCGCTTCCTTTCATATCCTTTCCAATTCATTATTCGTTAATTATAACAAAATTCGAAGCTATATAGTCTGAGCCACTCACAGAGTCATTAAATAAATCATAAATAAATAAAATACAACGTTATAACCTGATCTGAATATTTTTTCTTCTGACGCTGAGATTACGAATTGAAGGATCTGGTAATAATAGTAATAATAATAATGGAAACTTGTAAAAATTATCTTAGGTTCTGTCAATGGAATTAATAAATACCGAAATTCTCGTCAAGGCGATTTCTTAAGGCTGGCTAAAATAAAACGCAAGAATTTTTATAATAAATTTTGGAGTCGTGTAGTCACAAAAATGTTTAAACAATTTTATGCACGAAACTAATCAAATGAACGCTTAAAAGGGAGGCCGGGCTGTCCGTCCCCATGTTTCATGAATAAAGTTGCTGAAATATTTTAAAATATTTTTGATGTGTGTGTACGCTAACATTTTTGAAGCCAGTGTAATTTTAGTTTATGACTGTCCAGTGTAATTAACTAACTTTAAATGATACACAAATTGAAATATATACTTTTCTAAAAAACGAAACTGAGTGTTCATACTCGAACTAATGAATACAATAACATATATATTTAATTAAAGTCTATCTGAACCATTTTTAACGCGATGAATATTTGAAAAATGCAAGGGAGAATATTTTCTGTTTTAATGCAGTATAGCTTTACAGTAATCGATTTTTATCTGCAAACAATTTAAGTCACCTCTGAGCAGGTTTCAAAATAGGGAAGAATGCAAGTAGAAAATATTTGTGCGTAATTGGAACAAACCTTGAAACATTTGTTATGTTTTAGTCATTGTTCTGATTCTATTCTGTTTCCCAGCATAAATGCTATTTGTTTCAGTTTTCTGCTGACATTGTACTTAACACCAATCTTTTAACTGCAGCGAATTGTTAATAATATGCCGTTATGGAACAAAATATTTCGACTACCATATCTGATTAGCATATTTAAGAATAATATCCTGATATTTCATAATTACGAATGTATTAAACCCCCTATTTACATATTCTTCGTAACAGTGTGTGTTGTCAGCATTTTGAGTGTAATCAATCTTCAGTTTCGACGTGGAAATATTTCCCAGTTAACAATGATGTAATTTTGGAATAGCCGCGACTAGTACCGTCATTTGTTATTAATTCACATTCATCATTTGTTTACTCTGACTTCAAGGGCTTTTTAAATTAAGAAATCGTTGCTGTATTTAAAATAAAGTTGTATGTTCAGTGACATAACCAACAATGTATTTTACAGAAGAAAGCATGTTTTCGGTAAAGTTTGTTGAAAAAGTATTGTTGCGAAGGTACCAGCAATGATGCAAATTGCGAAATTGATTTCTGATCTGTACAGTTCTTACACAGTTGATTTTAAATTGATTTACCCTTATTTTACTGATATTAAATCATACATACGTTAATATTGACATGCAGCATAACACTTGAAAATTACTGTTATAGATTACTGCTATATTTGGCCGACGGTTAGAAACATTAATAATATAGAGTAAAGTATATTTATTAAAAGTAATTTTGTGATTGAATTGTTATTAATTTATAAATGAACTTTAGATACTTTAAATTCCGCGAACCATTGTTTTTCCCACATCCCTCTTTGTACCACCACAGAATACCTAAACTTGGTGTCAATCAGAATTATGGCAGGCAATAATGAAAGACGAACACAAAAATAACAATGTCTTTTGAGCGATTAGAACCCGCGATCCAGCCTTTGACTCTTAGACGATATATATATATATATATATTTAAATTTTATGTGTTTGTGGTTCTCTTGAAATGACGGTAACTAAACAGGACAGCTAAAGCAACGATTCCTCGCGAGAGATTCGAACCTGAGATCTCAGTGTTTGACCGAGGTTAGATTTAGTGTAAGGGATATTAATTTCGAAAGCGGTTTACCGCAGAGTTAGTATGTAATAACGAAATAATAGTCACGGCTTTTTATTCCATTATCTCATCATTTGATTAGAGTGAATGAGGTGAAGTTTTGAAATTATTCAGATTACAATTACGAAACTGGGATTCGAATCGACGATTCCCATTTTAGAGACAACAGAACTCTACTTCTTTCATTTGAGCTGAACTGGATGAGATATATTAATTTATTTATTGATATGACTGTACGTTACCGAATCATCATCTTGTTCGTTTCAGTTCTGGAAGATTTTGTCGCAAATGTAGGGACATTGTTTACCAATCTGGAGAATGCAGTAGGAAACATTGAACAATTAAAAATCTTATGTATAAACAATGACTAATTTAACGTGAACATAAAGTTTTTCTATAGCTATCATCCTGTGAACTGAAAAGGGTTTTACAGAGGCATGAAGCAGAAATTAGACTATTTCAAAGAATCGGTGACACATGTAAACAATTGTAATTTTTTAACAGACAAATCTTAAGCAGCACTGCTTATATTCTTTATTATCTGGTGTTTTGTATTTGTGAATTTACTGCCATCTTTACTTGAAAATAAAAATTCATTGAATTTACTTTGATTTCCTTAGATTTCAGCAAATACGCTCAACTGTTTGCAGTTGAAGAGTAGATAGACTGTGTGGCATGTTCTAATATCAAAATAAGCGCTCAGTGTAGAAGCTATATCAAACCAACATGTGTCCAGTCTTGGTATTATAGTATTAATTTTGAAAGCTATTTTTATACCCAACTTATAATATCAAAACGGACACATTACCCCAATGATCTTAGCTGATGTATTATCCGTTATAAAATATGTAGAGCTTACATTCCGAGTAAGGAATTTAATATATTTTTACGTAGCTGTCAGAACGAGAATGGGTAGAGTTCAAGTTTACGTTCTGTGGTCATCAGAATTTTGGTTCTCTTCTGAAGTTTGACAGAATCTCCGTCTGAGAGAATGTAGTTATGATATACGTTGGACTTGTCAGCATCACGTGCATAAAATTTCTCTGTAATTAGGCTGTCTCTGTGAGAAGGTGTCCTTTGATATTATTCCAACAATTTCTCGTATATTACGCCGGTCTTTTAAGCGTTGGATATTAATCGGTTTCATAATTTTTTCTTATGCTATTGATAAGAGTATTTTATGTTATGTTATTTACGATACTTATTTAGGCTTAATTGTTTTGGGAAAATACTGCAGTGTTGCCAATCTAAACCAAACTGCAGTAGCGGAATATGGGAGAGTATTTTTGTGTGCAATGATTAATGCCAGATGATGTCGGTAACAGTACAGTCTTTAACGTAAATAAACCTAAACTCATATTATATATATAAATAAAACATGAGCGATACAAGTTACATAACCAACATTATTAAAACTGTCGTTTCACTTCTAGCATAACAATAGCGCTTTGTGTTTGTTGACTGTCTATATTTCTTCTTCTTCTCTCTAGATTTCGTTTAAATGTAAACCTACAGCCATGCATCTATATCCCAAAAAGAGGGATTTATTTGGCTTCATAAACACATATAAAAATTGTTCTTGATAAATGATGCTTTTAACTTTCTTTCCTTTTTTTTTTTAGAAATAACCATAATATAGACGAACAATATTGTGAAGTGATTGTTCAGTTAATTCATGCACACTTCCAAATTTCTGTCCATGCTCATGGGTTCAAACATAATCACCGTAATTATTTCATAGATGCACTTTGATAACAATATTAATTGAGCATGTTTTAATTGTGTTATATGTTTTAAAATCTGAACTAATTCTTCTCGAATATGTTTTAAAATGTCCGTTTCGCAACGAAAAATAAACTTTTAGTTAGATCTGCACTGTATTGTTGGGCGTTTGCTGTCAAATAGAATCGATTTAATAATTCTGTAATTAAAAAGGTTTATTTCAGTGGTTCTTATGTCGTTTAACAATTTCTTATTAATCATGCTGTTGTTATTAATCCAACAAGTTATTAAACATATCATGTCGAAAACAAATTGTGCGCAATCCTAGGACAATTCCCCCATAGCAGCAAACATTCTGTTGTTCTCCGTAAACATTTTGTTAATTTTTCGTTGCGAATCGGTTGATGAATATGTACAATGCAAAAAGTATTATCACTGATGCGTTAGTTCACGGCACTGCCTCTTTTAAACAAAACAAACTAATGTTTGTCTACAGTATTTTTTATATAAACGTACACAAAATGGAATTCAATTCCTTTTGTACATTATTTCATATCCCGGTAATTCTGCACTAAAATAAAACTTGATTCTCTGTTGCTTTGATTTCGTTTGCCTCTGTTGGTAAATCAGAAATAATGAAAACGAAATGACGCGGAGATATCACAAATGTTTGTGGAATAACTGTGTTTCGGGAGACACACATTCGTATGTAGTATAACTTTTTCTTTTGCAACAATCTTACTCTACACTTGAAAGTTAGCAAGAAAACATTTTTTTTCTTTTCTGCTTGCATAGGTAACTCGGCCGTGCGTAGAATTTGTCTCCAACATTATAATTTGGCCCCAAGTGTAAACAAGTTAGTGCATTAAGTTTCTTCAGTTAGGTAAACCACATTACTTACATACTTATCTTAAAATTAATAACATGATATGAAGATCATTGTTTTGACCTCAAATGCGCTAATGAAATTTAGCACCGTAACATTCTCGTAATTAGAGGCGAAAACATGACGTCGCTGAGCAAAACTACCTTCCGGTGGAGTCCAATAGAAAAGCAAGTTGATGAAAGGTTAAGAAAATTTAAGTATTTGTGAGATAATAGAGAGAAAATGACTGATTCAGTTTCGGAGTGTTTTTGTTTTCCACCCTTTTTCGAATCTGTGTAACTGTTAAACAGAGTGACTACAAGATCCTTATAAAGAAGTTGTGATGTTAACACACCGTGTCTGGGAACAACTGGGTGGACGAACGGCGTTACTGCACTATAATGTGAGGCGCAGATAAGAGAACGGCCACTGTAGCGATAATGGTAAACATGGTAAAGATAATGAGGCAGAACCTGTCCACCACCATAGCAGCGAATTTCCAGTCACTGATGAGTTCAGCCTCATCGTCCGCTTTTCTCATTCTTGCCGTGATGAACTGAAGCTCCTTAAGTATAGATTGCAACTCACGCTGAGCTGCAGAGAAGGTCGAACCGCTGGTATCGTCCAAGGTCGTCATCGTACCGCGGCCGCCACTTCGGATGAATCCGGCCGATGCCGAAGTGCTGTTGATTCCCGAGCAGTGCCGGATATCGTCGTCGATGTCCAGTACGTTAGCAATGAGGCTTTTAGAGGACCGTTCTTTGAGTTCCATTTCTTTCATTCGGTTACTCATGAGGATACTCTTCCGCGTTATCTTCTTACCGGGACGACTCATACCGAGCATCCATGGTAACCACTGCAAGAACACGCTTTTGATCTGCAAAGGAAAGGACATGTGAGTTTTGAATTTTTACGAAGATGAAGATGACGGTCCTGTTTAGGGTTGGTGAGTTTTGAATTTTTACGAAGATGAAGTTGACGGTCCTGTTTTGGGTTGACACTCCGTGTAGACTCGTAAGTAGACAGACGCCAGTGTTTTGGAGAAAAGTTCTGTTTCTGTATTCAGGACTGAAATGACGGTGATGAGAAGTAAATAAATTTATTTGTAATTTGCGTGTGTGTGATAAGAGAAATTGACACATTTGAAAGTTGTATATCAGATTCTCACGGTGGCAGGTATGATGATTGTGGTCTTCAGGGTTGTTGCGCCGTGTAGTCTGATACAAGTTTACCGACGTTTCAGAGGTGCTTGATGCCTCCGTCATCAGGGCAATGAGTCACGGTAAACTTCTACCACGCTGCATGACGCAGTAACCCAGACAGCCATCTTAACACAGAAGAAAATTGGAACTTACCCATTGTGGCATTTCGTGAATGTCTGCGGTTCTATGGTGGTAGTTGAGAACCACTACAGTCAGGACAACAGAAGAGGCGACCATGAACATGATGCAGTTGAAGTACGTCCCTGCAATTTAGCAGCAAGCCACCCGTTAAGCTCCATCAAATACCTGAATGACTACCGCTTTAATGAACACCAAACTATTGCTCATTAATTTTATGTTTTGGATATTTGAAATTAACTTAATATATTAAGTTTTGTTTCATATTACACACAAATATTTGCATCACATGATTATATATATATATGTATATATATATATTACTCAGGCAAACATCAAAAATAAACTGTCACAAATATCTAGGACAACCGAATAATGTCGTAGCCTCCTCAACGTATTTAGTTGTGAGTTTGCGGGGGTAAGTCTAAATATTGATTTCCAATAGTTTTTAAGTTCGATACGCCGTCTTTTAAGTGCCTTTGATGAATTAGGAAAATATAATTTTAATTTTTGTAGGAAATTATTTTGTTGGAAATAATTTCATGTTGCCTTGCTTTTAAGTTCACAAAGTAACCACAGAAACCAGTTTAATTAATTTACTTTAAGTATTAATAAGTTTTTAGACTTCTCTTTACGTCACGTTGCTAAAGGACGGTAGAACCATGCTATGTGTTATAATCTGTTACGTTAAAGAAACTTATTGTGGACGAAAACAGAAATAATGAGGTATGCAGAACACTGTCTTATGATTAACTATGCTACAGCTGGCTTACAGGCCCAAAATAAACTTGATTCAAATGAAATATGCATACAGTAGATGCAGTAATCATTCCAATTGGGAAAAATTAAAAAAAATCTGCAAGGAGAAGTATTTGCGTTATTTTATATACTTTGTAAAATAGAAAAAAAAGACTTTTGCGCTGTGTGATTTGTTGGATTAATTCACTTTATACTTCAGTTTACCTTCAAGCTCTTACCAAACTCCAAAGCCATTCCGGGATTTATTGAGATGGATGTTTATTAGGTCTGTCGTTAGATGGGGTGCCTCTCCTTGCATGAACTTGGCACTAAATGCACGACAAAATACATTTTAGGAACAAATTGTTTTGTTCATCCTCTTTTAAGGTAAATGTGTTATGAGTTTAGTGGCGCTTGATAAAACAATTTGAATTAAGGAATTAATTTCGTATTAATAAGTAAATTGAAGTCCTTTAAAATTGAAAGTTAATAGAGGAGGAGACGAATCAAGAATCAAAAGAAGTAACAATAAAACAGCAGTGATAATGAAAAATAGAACACAAAACGTACGGACAGACGCCTTCTTTTTAAACATACGGGACAGATTCAGTTGATACTTGGAGGTGGAGGGCGGCTTCGAAAATTTACGTTCTGATTTAGAGGTTCCCTAATCTGAAACTAATAAATATTGATACAGGTGCGTGGTAGTATAGACCGATGTGGGAATACAGAAAGCAACAGTGAAGATAGACGCTTTGCCGATCACGTCATCCGTTCTGCAAAAAGGACATTCAGATTCATGTAAAATTAAAGGAAGTACACTTTGAGAGGCAGTCAAATTTCCATCTCAAAAGCATCCTTAACGTATACGAATATACCACATAAACGGGGTAAAATAACACAAATGAAGATATATATATATAAGACAAGGTTTATGGAAAGTTGACATTGGAAAATTAAGCTCTTTTTATATCGAATATAGAGTGCGTTAATTTAGAGGCAATTTTTCCTGTAATTTAGTCTTTGGTTGGGGAAGCCCATAAGAGTGGACTTCCTAATTTTTAATACACAAGTTTTAAAACAAATGCACTTAAGGACATGGTATGTAAGACTAGCAAGGCAGTATTATTACCCTCAAATTAAACCCGCCCATTTATTCGTGCAAGCTTTTGTCCTTACGTTATTCTGCCATGTTTTTTTACGGAAGCAACGTAAGGAATTTATTGAGTGGCCAAGTAACAGCCCTTCATATAAATCCTACATTTCAGACTTTCTTTATATAATTTGAATGTTACAACATGTTATTCGGATAAGTCGTATATAGTAGTTTTACTTGGTTTTATTTAAGCACTTATTAACGTGATGTAGATTTTGATACCAGACCCGCCACGTCGGGGAAGTCAAAGAATGACATATCTGTCGATTACCTTTAGTGAAAACCCTTAATCAATAATAATTGCGATGCTTTGAAGTGTTACGGGCATCAGGTCACACGAGATAAGTTTCCAATGCAAACCTGCCTTATTCACTTACGGGACTGCTTATGTCCTCCATCGAAGCCAATTAGTGTCTGGATTATTATTGGTGTTGGTAATCAATCAGTCATTCAGTTATTAGAATTATTGAGGTTAGTGTTTACAGGGTGGGGCTTTAAGGAAATACGTGCAAATCTATCATCGGGGCTGGCTTGGGAAATTAAAGCAATTTAGGGTGTTTAACTCGGGGAACACAACATGCAGGACGAACAAAAAGCAGACGTTTGAGTCAAATACTATATGATGCTGCAGACGCGCACGTTAAAAGTCAGTGCGAATTTAATCATAGGCGAAATTTGAAAAAAAAACTTTTTTGCAAAAGTTGTCAGATCCACAGAGAACAATGAATCTGTAATACTGTATAATGTTAACAAACGCAATGATAGGAGTGTTAATCATTTGTTCCATTAGCTTTTCAAAGCCGAAACTCGTCTAAATTATATTTAAAAATTAAATCCGTACCGCAAAGAAAACACACCTCTTCACCATTACTAAAATAAACTGGGTAATGTATTAATAGTTTAAGAAAATAATCGCTTTCAATAAGAATAATCATGCCAGACCCACAATTAAAAATGAATATTTAGTAATTACTGAAGCAGGTGGTACATATATTTACCGCTGGGCTGTAATAGTTTGACCTGCGGTCAAAGCAAGGGTTTTGCGCTCTGTTAGTCTTCGTGTACAAAATTTTCTTTTCTTTTAACATTTTCACATCACATGAGAATCTCAAATACTTCAAAGTTTAAAAAAAATCAACAAACGGTACAGATGTGTTACAAATAATTAAATTTCTTTGAGAGGCTTCGTGAAATGTGTCGAAAATTTACCGTGTCCAATTTATATAAACATTCAGTTCTGTTATTTTAAAATAATTTTTTTTACAAACATAAGGGATACTTTTTTTTCCAGTGAAATAAATGAATGAATTTTAAGAACGTGTGGTTTCATTTGTGGTTTTGATAACCGTTTTTAATGAAATTAATGAGCGGTATAAAACATGCAGCAACAGCACCAGCAGCAGAATGGAACGCGGTCTAACCTATCAGGGGTACAGCATCAGAAGTCTGGGGTAACACTTGGGCCACCAAGAGGGACAATACGGTTACAGACAGCAAGATAGTTACACCTGGAACAAACAAAATGACACTGAACGCTTTCAAAACAACCAAAGAAGGGTACAAAAATAATAACACAGCACACAGATAATAACTTTCTTTCAAAAGAAACAAATAAATAACAAACATCGACTAATGTGTAAAGGCCATCAAATTGAAATAAATAAATAAATATGTGTTTATGGTATCCCCCTCCAACAATCCAAGTATCACAAAGCAAACCACTGTTAGTCACACACCAAACTGCGTCACTACCTAACAGAGGGATGGCATCAGAGACTTGGGGGAGGGTCTCGGCGACGAGGTTCAGGAAGACTGTCAACGAGAGCAAGATCGTCACTCCTGAAACAGAATAACCAGTTAGTAGATCTCTCGCTATCTGCTTTTGACTTTAAAAGTAGAGGCTTTGTGTGGATTTCTTTCTAATTGTCCTTAGTTAAGGTTAGGTTAAGTTGTGGCGGTGATGGTTGTGGCGGCAAGACAAATCACATAAATTTGGCACTAAGTTTGCTAAAGAGAGGGGGAAACAGGGAAGTAGACTTGGTTCCTTTCCACATGGACATGCTGAAACCATTCCACTTCTTCATCGGTGTGTTTTAACCCATTGAAGCCGAGGCTAGTCGAAATAATATTTAAGATTTCAGACCATACCGCGAAGAAAACACACCACTTCACCATTACAAATGACAACTGGTTGACGCTGTTTAAGGAAATAATCCCTTTTTAAGATCAGTCATATGAAAATATAAAAATTCAAAATTAAGTGTTATTGATTGTTGAAGCAGGTGGTAAATACAGTTACCATTCGGCTGTAAAGGGTTAAAGTTCACCGTGTGATGAAGTGTGTGTACATAAATTAATCTTCTTACGATTGAAAGTTTGTTACGCAATCTAAATGTGTACACGTAACACACATCTTGTCAGCAGAAAGAACCATGTCTTTGCCCTGGAAGGTACTCACTATCCAAGTAACATGCCATGTGCCATGACAGAACCACTATATCTAAGCCACTTTAATAATGTCATTACATGAAATTATTACCAATTACATGAAAAAGACACGCATCCAAGCGCTGCATTCACACGTACGTTGGTGCACAAAAACTGGAGACAGTAAACAGAAAAAGAAATTGGAAGAGAGTGAGAGGGATCAGTTAGGGGAGGTTTAACATCGACCAACACAGAAAAACCAGCCCTCGTCTTACTGACGTTACAACAGTATGCACTTTACTTCAGCATACACAACAGCACACACGACAGCAGCGGTGATTTTTGAAGGATGATCAGTAAATTTATTTGCTACAAAATAAGTAGCGGTGATTCGATACACTGAGCGTCAAGTCGACACTCTGCGACATGTAATTTTGCAAAGGTCTCTCTAACAATGCCTGATTAATTACATACACAGGTATGTCTAATTATAACCTTTCTTTCCATTGGCTGAGGTTGGAGAATATTTTATGTGCACGACGTTTCGGAAGTTGCCTCTGGTTTCGACTTCACGCTGTAATTACAACGACACAATTTTATCGACCGTGTTTTTGTAATCGTTGGCGATGGAAGAAGGTTTCGTGTTCTATTCCCATCGTGAAATATATTTAGAGACTTTTGCGTTTGATTCAACCTTACCCCCAGTATCGAAAATAAAGTAAATAAAAATGTCCATATAGTAACAGCCAATCACCTGACAACAGGAGTGGAGTCAACTCCTGAAATTTGGTGTAGGCCTGTATGAAATATACCTCGGACAATGGAAAATGTCCAACATAAATTTGGTGTCACGTGATCTGTAGACAAGCAACATCAATATATCCTGACCATCCCTCCAGCCATTAACACATCCTGGAGGAACTGCTACATTTGTAAAGGAGTAGGAAAAGTCCAAGTGGGGTTTCAGATATCATAACTTCGAATTGAGAACCTCAGCTGCATTTATAATTGAACTGATGGTGGTATCGATCGATCGTTCGACAGTGTGATGTCTTCCCGGCCACTCCAAGTATCAATATGTCTGCCCCCTGGGAAACACCAAGTCCTACCTATCAATGGCACAGCATCAGATGTTGAGGGCATCTTTTCAGCGACTAAGTTGAGAAATACTGTTAACGAAAGGAGTATGGTGACGCCTGTAACGAAGATTCCATATTTCATCCTCAGTATCTCTGCATTTTGTTTACTGACAATGTGCTACAGAGTGTTTTATTATAACGCAACCGGTAGTGTACGAGTACGTTCCTTGTAAAACTGATGGAGCGAATAGTTGTTGGTGAAGTCGGTAAAACATTTTTTGGGCAACAATTTTGCTGGTTTTTTATGAAAACAAAGTGTACTTTCATGGCAGACACAGTGTTTTCAAAGCAAACGAAACTCTTACAACAAAATCAGACATTGGGCATGATTAGTGGTTTTGTTTACGAGAATTTTAGATGAACATTTATTGCTTCTGTAACGCGCCGGGGAGGGGAAAAATATTTTTTTTCTCGAGCCCGCCCGGCTGTGTTATAAAAAACACTCTGTCATATACGAAAAGAAAACATACCCTTGAAATGTAGTGACTTTTGGCAACTGTTCCTTTAAATTTAAAACTACTTTATAATCATGATTGAAAATAATCTTGAAACCTAATGAAAATTTTTAAAGGTAAATGAAAATAGCAAAGGGAAGTTTTCTAAAACAATTACACACAACCAGTATCAGTATTATGGCCGTCCATCTTTTATTTGGTAATAGAACGTCGCACGACGTATAAAGGCTGAACACGATGACAGATGAGACCTTTTGTTTTAGGATTTATATATGTGAAGAGAAAGTTCTTGGGAAGTTGGAACGTAGATGTTATTTATTTGAACTGCGACATTTCATACAAATCTGGGAGAATATTCGAGATACAGTCATAGCAATTAGGTGATTTGTAACAAGTAGTAATTAGAAGGAAAGAGAGATGTTACGAAAGGAGATAATTTATTGAGGGTGAAAAGAGATTTCTGAGTAATATTATTAGTATACTCTTTTAATGTGATAACTCCGATGTGAATTAATGGATTTAATGGTTCTCTAAAACACAAGATTGCGAAATGTATTGAACTATGTTTTAATAGCAAATATTATCTTAAAACCTTCAGATTCTGTATAGAGGAATAAATGTTTGTAATAATGTAATGTGTTAGTAACTATATGGTTAAAATAAAATTTGAGAGCACTGAAAATGGATTTAGTGTTCTCTATCCGAAACGTTGGTATTTAACTTAGCATTATAGCCCGTTTCACCAACATCGACATATAAGAGATTTGTTCTCAGATGCCAGTGATGTGATAAAATATCAGGTGTTTTAATGTTCTGAAATAAATTTTTTATCGTGAAATAAAATATCTGAAAAGAAAGTACAGCGCCAATAATAAAAATAAAGAGTAACCATTACACAATTTTAATAGGAAATAATTATTTTCGTAAAATAACTTCCACATGTTTCAGACTTGTCAGGTCGTGTTTAGGTAAAGATTTATCTAGATTTAGCTAAACTATGATTATAAATTTTATTTTTTTAACCTTTATCGTCAGTAAAGTATCGTCACACACTATATACAGTTTCTTTCACCACGAAACATGTAACAGTATATAAGATTGACTAATGGCTTTGTAGTGTCGGTTAACAATCATAAATCTGTATATATATTTTTTTGTGTAGCAGGTCGCTGCATTTTAACTCTTAAGACTAAACCTGATAAACTGAAAAGGTTGAAATATGCTACAGAATGTATTTTACGAAGGTAAATATTTTGGAATAAAGTTGTGTGAACAGTTACACTTACTTCTGTTAGTTTAAACACACAATAAAGTGCAATATTTAAAACCATAGCAATATGTGTTTATATATTGCACTAAAATATTAATTTTGTATTTACTGATAAGAGATAGTATCCAAAAAAGCATAATACCCAACGCGTTATTTTAATTAAGCTACTGTGTCAGTGTGTGGTTGGGTATATGCGAGCGTATGCACACGAGTTGTTTAGGGGAGAAATTTGGTCTTAAGTTACCATGCATCGGCCTCGAAACGGGGAGTCGGAACAGTTCAGTTGCATCTATTGAAGTTTATACATAAATGATAAGAGTTAAACTATCGTCATGTTAATTGCTTATATTCTTATTTTAATATAATTAGACTTTCGGAATTTTACGTGCCACATGTTTTACATAATTTAACGTATTTGGAATGTTAATAATATTTTTGTATTTGCAAGGAATTTTAGTTGCAACGAAACGCCTTAAGTCGTGGGTACGCTACCAGCATTACCCAGAATCCCTCCTCACCCTCACACGGCCTGTCACCATATTTAAATTCCATCGATTGTACCACACTGTACTTAACATATTAGCCATTTCTTTCCATTTTATCTTAAAATATCGTTCCCTCCAAGACTTCTAGTCGCTCGTCAACATTATAATAAATATGTAATTATACATATACTCATCAAAATTACTTTTTTAAAACAAATCCGAGGGATCATACCGTATTTCAGACAGCCCTTCACAGAACCCTGTTCTGAGCCTCTTGAATTTAGAGTCTAGACCCTCACACCTTGTGTCTTTATGCTCCGTTTTAATATTATCGTCATATCTATGTTTGGATTTGCTAGTGACCTCTTCCATTTACATTTTTCGACTAAAATACTTCCATTTTAATCTTCGCAAGCCATAAAAACATATGTACTTTGACTTATTCCACAAGCTAAAAGTCTAACTTTTGGTTCTGTTGAATATTTGATATATACATACGTGTGCATAAGTGGCCACATGTCTTTAAATTAACGCGAAAGCCATGATATGTATATTTTACGAAACTGGGACGCCTGTTATTGATGTGTTGAAACAACTTCTCATCGCACGTGCCGCTACTGATAGTGAAGTATCAATGAAATTATCTCAAAGGACGACATCTGTACACAGTCCGAGCTTCCGATTCGCTGGTCGCACGCTACAGCCTCTAATTCTGGAACGATTAGCCACACAGCATACGATGCTGACGTAGTGACATGTGCAGTTACGTCATCAGGTCTGACGCTTGGACGTTTTGTACTTTTGATATGGAAGTCTTGGGTTGTTTTTTCAAGTTTCGCTTATTATGGATAAAATGAAGGGGTTCAGTGACCTTACCGTGTCATATTTTAAGGGATAATTCGGGTTTACTGAAGGTTTATAGCTGCTAGGTGAGAAAAGTTTTATAAACTGACGTTTTGGTTTACTTGGATAAACATTCACTCACTGTAATATTAAATAATCAAAGTTGATAATCGTGATGAAAAGTGACGACATGCAAAGTTCACTTCGTTTTTTGAGGACACCTTTTCACACCTCGATAAGTACCTGTCTAAAATCATCAATATTATAATTTCATATAATATATTTGTTTATGCCATATAAGTGTATCATACTGTTTCGCCTTAGTGTAGTGCCGTCCGGCATCTAATTATGAGGTGTCGTTGATTCTAGCGTGTTAACACTCTAACACATGGCAATGTAAGCGTTGAAACTGTATTGATAGAAATGAACGAGAGAAGACTGCACGAATGCGTAATTATGACATATTGCATTCAAGTAATACACGCGTCCAGCATTGTTTATTTAAACGGGATAATGTTTTTTGTGTCGCTCCAAATGAACTGTAACTAAATTAGTATAAAGGGTGCTTTACATATTTAATTGTGTAATTATTGTCTAATTTAATAATTACAATTAAACACCGTAATGGAAATTAACGTGATTTTGGAAACATATACAGGCCAAAATATTTAGCTCAGTGACGTTACTGGGTACGGGATGGACTAAAAGGGAGTGATTCCTTGTAAAGAAACAAATATAATTACCTGGAGTCAAAATAAGGTTTTGGATGTTTAATTTTAATAGTCCATAAGAATGTGAATACATAGGCCTAACCTAACACAAAATAAATTAGTACACGAGTATGGTCGACTCCTTTACTTTATTTTACTTTGTCTATCGTCTGTATGAAAAGTTTTAAACATATTGAAACGTTGGTAATCACCACGTTTTGAAGATTGGATCTTCCTACGTGTTCAGGAAAGTTTGTGCGTGGGAGGCACCTATTCTAGTCGATCCGGTAGGAGGACTTACCACTAATCTGCGAACTTGTAAGGTTTTAACATTTAAAGACTTTTAAGACAGACGACATATATTAGAAGACAGAAAGAAGTTACGTAACGCCATCGCAAAAGACATTCAGTGGAGACTTATTTTTGATTCGTTTGTATTTTAAATGTGAGTGGGAGAAGCAATAGAAAATAAATAAGATTTATATTTCTAACTAATTATGAAAGCCAGTTTTGAGCTTCGTGTGTTAGTTTATACTTGTTCGCAGATAAAATATTTAAATGTGAACGAAATAGCGTAGAACTTTCTGGAAAATAATGTAATACGGCTGATATAAAATGTTATCTGTAAAGACGCTAGACGGGAAAAGTCTGTAAAATGGGGAAAAAAGTAATAGCAGGAAATTGTTGATATGGATGCAACATTATGTTGTTCATTTTCAACTAGGAAGTTTAGAGAGATGTGATGGACAGGTGCCTGGAAGTTAACGTGTTCTGCTTCAAACTTTCACAACGAATTTGATTCGCTGCCTTAGATCTTGCACATTCAGAAGTTACTGTCTATCACACTTTTGTTATTCTAAAAATATCGAACGTTTAATTGTCCTAATTCAACACCCGTAAATTAACTTTTAGATTGATATTTTTATCAATTTCGTAATGGAAATTACATAAAGTGGTATTTGTTCGTCTGACGTTGAAAATTATTTTAGTGAGTTTAGGAAATAATGAACCGTTTTTATAATCACATATGGATTAATATTGGAATAAGGGCTTAGGTGTATGTGATCCAGTACGTTGGTGGAACGTAAATCATGTTGAATTTCATAGAATGTGAAGATATTTCCTGAAGGATTTTAAATTCATCGCACAGTAGTCTAAAATTAACATATTTCAGATTTAGGGTTAGGAAAGGAATTTATGTCTGTGCCAAAGGTACAGATTTGCCCCTTTGCGAATTCCAATGAAAGTCCGGTGTGTGAACATTACGTACCTAATTCATATGTCTGAAGGGTCATTTTAAGACTGGTGTACAATAAACAAAACACACTGCAATTAAATCATAGGTGTAATCCCTCGAAATTGTTTAAATTAAATGCAACATTAAATTGTTGTTTGATTAAAACTGAATTTGTAATTTGTTGATATTAATCAGTGATATTTTTCAACTTGGGCATAAATTATATATTTTATTTTACAGTGTACAAATATTTGCATCTGAATGTTTTTGATGATGGATATGAATTCTGAATTTTGTGAATTTCGATTGATGTTATGAAGGATCATACAGGAAATGAAATGATAAACACATTTGATACAGAAAAAAATCTAAAAATACTTAAATTAATAGTTTATCGTACGCATAAAGAAACTAGTCAAAATACCAGTCTCTTTTATAGCTTCTTCGTTTGTTTTACTCTGAGAACAGAGTGCAATTATACACGGAAGGGAATGTTAGAATCTAAGCGACAGAACACCAGAACAAACGAAGATAATGGATAAAATAAAATAACAGTATATATCTTTAATTAATAATAAAAAATATTGTGTTTATTGTACACCAATCTTATTCCACTGTCACTCTGAGGGCCGAATGAAGGAATAAATACCTGATGTAGCAGTGCCAAAAAGAAAAAGTCTCGTTGAAGAGGGGTAATACTTCACCTAAGGTGAGCTTCTCCCCAGAGTCGGGGGGCAAGGTAAAGCCAAGCAGAGCCATGGACGAGATGAGTACGCAGGGTACAATCAGGTTGAAGAAATAGTAGAGTGTCCGCCTTCGAATCTGGATTGTAAACGTCACATCCACGTAAGGCTCCGGACAGCATTGGTACATATTTTAAACAAATTTAACGACGTTCATAAAATGTCAGGTTAAATACAAATAGTTTAATAAAATATTAAACACAAAACAATGATTGGATTAATAGAATTAGCTCTAAAACTTCAAGTGTTTTATACTAGGCTAAACCAGGTGTAAAATGCAATTACAATTTTGTATGTTAACGTGTAACAAAATCCTGTGTTTAAGAATTAATACACAGTAGATGGCTTTACTTAAGCATGCGTTTAACGGGAACACATAAGCTGAGTAATTTCTGATTTTGTGATATTTTTTACCAAATGTTGGTATTCCTTTATGTCCTTGAAGAACATATTAATACGAATCTACAAAATTTTAAAGCCCATTTTCTTTAATAAAGACAATATTTATGAAACCCTAACCTTAAATTCTGTGAACTTGTGTGTCGTACATTTATAGAAATTTTATGACGCCGATTCCAATTAGGCAACCTGAAGTACTTTTTTTCTGGAACCTACGGTTTTCACTTCAAAGCAGTGTAGTTTTAATCCTTTGCAGGCTGCGTTTTAGTTTGTAAATGATGCCGTATTGTGTATGTTCACATGGCAGTGTGCATGTATTTTTCAGTGGTGAAGCCATTTGAAGAGCGTAATAATGTTTGACTTGTAAGAAACCTGTTTCAAATGACTGAAAGTAGTTTTATTTTCAGAGTATAAGTCAGTTTCTAGTTGAGATATTTCGTTCGTAACAGAAGGTGCTCTGCGGAGTTCTAAATTTCTCAGTTATTGTGAAATGTGCAACTCCATACAGCAGGGGCCTTTTAATAAAAAGTGGTTGTTACTCAACTAGTTAATACTCCCTCTTCTACGTAACCCAAAACTTTGCTACCTTGTTAAGAAAAGCCAGCGTCTCCTCTCCATCTTAAACCAAATTAATCCAGCCCACATGCTATATCTCCAACAATAATTCCAATATTTCTGTCTCATGTACATAAGGATCTTCGACGTTTCCTAACCAGACTTTTGTGCTCATTTGTCGTATCTCTCACGTGTGATATATGTTCTACTTTTCATATATTATTTGATTTGATCATCTTGTTGCAGAATGTTTTCACAAACTCAGATATCAGAGTCAGTAACTTTACTGGCTCTGTTGGTTGCGAAAATGATCTGTGCTTTCCAGTTTGTGGGCAGTTATGCGATTAATTAAATTTTCTCATTGATTTTCCTAACCGTTTTATTCATAGCGCAAAATCAGAAATCACGAATTAATACAAATATAAGATCAGTCAATTGTTCTGGAAGCCTGTCTAAATAATATTTGAAAATTCAGTCCGTACCGAAAAGAAACAACATTTTACCATTAAAAAGAACAATTAATTAATGCTGTTTAAGGAAATAATTATTGTTTACACTAAGAATCATATAAAGCACATAAATACAGAGGTATTGACTGTTAAAGCAAGTGGAATATGTATAGTTTCTCGTTCATCATTGACTTACCTATTAGATACCACTCTCCGTTGGTGATGAAGTCAGAGAGATCACCTCCCTTTTCCGAGTTGAGAACTAGGTCCAACTAGAAACAATAACTGGTGATTAACTACGTGAATAAATGGTTAGTTACATGCAGACCATTCGATCAAGACAACACACAGCAAGACAATTTAATAGGTATTTCTAGTTCAGTTACGTTTTATAACTAGGTCTGCGTATATTCTCTACAAGTATTGGTGCATGCCAAATATGCGTCAAAACGTACCAAGCCTTGGTTTCAACGAAGTAAGTTTTACACTCCAAGAGTAATACTCTTGTAAATTATAATTTTTTTTTCAGAAGACCGTAGAAGATTTATAGATTTTTCTGTGTGGTTTGGCATCGCCTCGATCATAACATTCTAGAGTTTGTAAATTGTTGTTACCGATAGGTTTTACATTCTTATAAAAAGTTTGACTTTATCGAAGTAAAGTCAGATTGTTGTTTGACGGTCTTATTTCATACAGCAATTGTAAACTGTATCCTAAAAATTAATTTTATTATAAACATAAGCTTTGTAACTAATATATATGTAACATACTCTCAGATAAGCTGTTAGACAAGAAGAGAAGTTAGTACTGATTAAAGAGTCAAGGTGGTGCGAATGTTCTAATTACAGATAATAACATTTGATAAAGAGGGTTTTTGTTTTGAATTGATGATATTTTACGATTTTAGGGGAGAGAAAGATTACCAGCTATTCTAAATCGTTACATAATTCATAACCAGAGTACAGAATACCGGGGTTCATTTTTAAACTTTTGTGATGGTAGCTTGCCTCTAAATTTAAAATATTTAGGTTTACATATATGACAATAAGTGTTTAGCTAATATCTCTGACTCATAAAAGCACTAAATTTCCTATTGCCTTAGAATTAGGTAAATATGTAACGTCTGATTTGCATTCGTTTTTATATTCCAACAAAGGCGCATAATTACGTGGTGAGAAATGGAATTAACAAACATTCCATTCTGTTTAATAGCCGGCATTAACATCTGCGCTATCACGTAGATAAGTACTAGCTTGTGTCAGTATAAACTAGAGCTTTCGTTTTGTTTAAGATTTTAATACTGTTCAAAAGATTCATGACAGTGATTTAGTATTGTCATGTGAATATTTTCTTTGCAAATTAAGTATTTCCTATATTTGTAAGAGTCTTCGAAATTTGAAAGTTGCAAACATGCAACTGTTAGCTCTGCTATGTCTGTGTGTCCGTTTGTACCCATATCTGTGATCGATGTAACTTTGTTGATGTTCGCAGTTCTGGTAGCCTATAAAATATAGGAAATTTCATGAATAATTTCAAGCATTTATATACATATTATCTGAATATTTCAGCGTAATAAGCATTCTATTATTAAAGTTGCTGCATTGTGAACAGAACAATGAAGCTAATAGTGATATTTGAAGAGCCATGAGACGGCTTAATACTTAAAGTCGGAGGGGAGTCTATGTGTACAAAAACATAGTTACTGTTTTTATACATACAAGAATATCCATTCGATAATATGAATTATTCATATAACAAAGGCTGGAAACAGATGTTTGGTTAAGATACATTTAAGGGAATTAAATTCGACGTAGTTACAATTCAATTTTACGCTCATAACTACATTATTATGTTGGAAAGGACTAAACTCTCAGCCCGATTAAGTGGTTTTTGTTACGGAAGGAAATAATTTTGTTTCTGTTAACTTAAAGTTTTTTCTTGGGGAAAATGAAATACGTTTGCGAGATTACCGTGCTTTGAAAGATTGTGCCCAGAATTTTTAACTTCAGAGCAAATTGAGCGACTTTGAGGAACGTCTGAGTAAGCGTTGACACTGGTCCCAACCTGACCTCCTATTTTATTTATTTCTATTTCCTGTGATCAACGCAAATGTGTGACTTTGCATTCGTTTATGGAAGAAACTTTTACGTTACTTGTTGAAACCAAGGAAGATATTCACATAATATATTTAGGCTTATACAGTGTACAAAAGGTACTAAACGTGCATTACGAATATATTATTTAAAAAACAAATATATTGTAAAGAGAAAGAAAATATGTTTATACATTTAACGTTCTTCAACTTTGTTGAAATAATTAACATCCATGCACAAAACATTAGCTGAATGCACATATATATTACAGAGCATTGTGTACAATAGGATCAAAACTATTACCTTATAAAAGCAATTTTATAGTGACAAAATGCATTTAAGAAGTAGTATTTCTACAAATCAGACCTGCCCAGAACTTGACTAATGTTGTCGTGACGTCTCAACTCCTAGCTTTGTCGGGTGAGCAGAAAGATAGATGAAGGCTTTTTGTATAATTATGTTGAATTTAATTACAAATTTTAATGGACTCACATATTTCAAATTAGGATTTGTGAATGTATTTGATTCTTTAAACTGTAATAAGTTGTCTGTGATAAATTTTATGCTAGTTACATGTAAGAAATTTATCTTATTTTTCAGGTGACATATAATTGTATTGACAGATTCGATCACTAATTTCTTTACACTAGTTTCAGTTTTCGGGTCATCAAGAAATACTTCTCTGATTCTTTCCATACCGGTAATATAAACTGAATATATATGTTGCCTGAGGTATGAATTTTTTTAAATACTTTTAGAAGATTAACCTGCTTCTTGCATCGGCCACGCAACAAATTTTTCCTCAGTTAAAAAAAAGAGTTGGGCACAGTCTAGGTGCATATGTCTTCCTTGCTTTTAATAAAATTTATTTTTTTAGGGTTAAGTATAGTTCTTAACGGGATGAATACGAAGAGTCATTGGTAAAGGAAACAGTGTAGTACCAGGGATTTATGTTGTTCCGACAAAGTTAGATGAAGAAACGTCACTGTGTAGTCTAGCTCCATGCAAAATAGTGTTCAAAATCACGGTGTCCCCTCATGATGAATTAAATGCACCAGAAGCATAATCGCAATATAAAATAAAATAAAAGCTGACGAGCAATCGATATGTTTGTCCTTTATATGTTTACGAAAAAATATACGTATCCTAACTGTGAATCGGTGAAGACAGTTATATGGCAAATAAGCGGACACAGAACAGATGCATTGTGTTATAATGAAATTAAAATAATAATGACACTAAATAAATTCTGGCATAAAATAGCCGCACAGTGCCACTGCTTTGTACAAACCAGCCAGCCCTTTTATAAAGTTGCTTAGGCAGATTCCATATTATACAAGCATATAGTATATTCATAGTTCCGTTTCTCATTTAAAAAGAAGGCGTTAAGTACGAAATTCATCCCCGGTCAACTTGTCAGAAGTTTTAAGTCGAGCTTGAAGCATAGCCAAAATAATAAAACCATTTATAAAATACGATCTATGTGAATATCGTATTCGAATATCCTGTGTATTAGTAATACTACAATTAGAAAAATCTATAAAGAAAAGATATTTGGAAAGAGAAAAGCATTCACAAAAGTGTTCACTACATGGTACTCTGTGTAAGAGTTGAAGTTTTACCCGCTGTTTGTAGAGTCGAAGGTTTGCCAGACACTGGTAAGAAGCCTAAGTAATGATACAGAACCAGAATGTGAAGTGCCATATTAGATTTAAACCCACAGAAGTAAATGTTAAAATGACGACTTGTGTGACGAAGTTATTCAGAATTGTGATATAAATTATTCTTTAAGACATTTAAACATGAGATAGTTTCAACGGTTCTTCGCTAAAGATGATTATGGTAATATTTAACCGTTCTGATGATCAAGATCTATAGCAACAAACATCTTTCGTTTCTTTTAATAAATCTGTGGAGGCATTAAACTGTTACAAGAAGACTAGACAGTTGTTATTGTCCCTACATATTTTTCAGAACTTACAGGGTAGGTTCAACTGAGATATATCTTCTATCATGATAAATATGATTTTCTATCTGCAAGGAGCTCTTTAACACAACCGATTTATGATACTGACTGCACGTTTTACCCTTACAATATATATATAAGGACTGAAACATGTTTCATATGAATTTCTGCTCCTAACTCAAACTTTAACATTGGATTTGGCCTTCACTAGATACGATTTCTTCCAAATCCAAGACAAAACACAACAGTACGTTCGTAGTCAAAGAATTACTTTGGTCCCTGTCTTGATTTATAAAAATAATTAAATTTATTACTGCAGGTTTATTTAGAACATATATATTGTTTGAAATACATTAAATATGCGACGTTTCGGAAGTTGTATCGAGTCTTGTCTTCGGTTAATTGATCGACTGATCCTAACAATATCGAAAAGAAAAAAACATCAAACAGTGGGCAGCGTAGTTTATAATTGCAGTGTAGGTACCGTGTATTAGAACACTTTGCAAACGTCAAGAGTGGTAACATACTTTAAATTAAATCGAATATGGCAAGCACTTCCTCGGCGCTGAAACAGAATTGTCAGTTATAATGATGTAAGGTTATCAGGTCATTATTCCAAGGAAACTGATGTATTTTTGACATGACTGTGAGGACATTTTTAAATGTTAGACGTCTACATAATAGGTAAATGTTGGTTGGTGATTATTTATCCTTGGCCTATTGTATACATTTACTTATATACAACGCAGCAATATTGTTATAACTTTAATATGAAATTATGTTTCAGATAGAATTAGACTAAATCATGTTATATTATTTAATTTCCAAATAAGTAACAATTTTAATTTTTGTTATAAAATCATCATTCTTGTAAGCTGCTTCTTGGAAACAAGGAACTGAAAAAAAAGACTGTTCACTCATGTATGGCCTGGTATATACATGTACTTCTTACAGCGAATCAATGCGTGTTTAGGTTTTAACGCTTCGTAGGTTTCGTAATTAAGCAAATATAAGTGATTATATTAATTTGTTTACGTTACTTCGTTTGATTTTCTTATAAAAATATTTTTTAAAGTATTAATCTTGTGATAAAATATTTTTTGTCGGATTATAATATTTTTGGTAGAAGTAATTTAATATGACCGAATTCTGTGCAGAAAATATAACCAGCAAAGAAAATTACAGCGGTGGTTGTATTTTACCCGTACGGGTACGGCCGAAAGACTGTTAATGACGTCTTTCCTGTGCCTACCCGTGAGGTAGCTCAGGTGGTTAGACACTGGCTTCTCACTACATAGACCCGGGTGACTTCAGCTGAGAATTTTAGTGGACGAAGTTTTATTTGACCAGGTTTTCCTCTGTGATCTTCGGTTTCATCTCTACCCGGCGTTTGGTTGGTCATGGAGTAAAAGTAATTTACCTTTTAGTCTTAGATTTATGCTTACCTACGTTTACAGGCGAACAACTAAATTACGTTTCGTATCCTTCCGCTCGTAGTGTTTTACTTATTTTACAACTTGAATAGTAATAGATATTACTAATAGTACATACGTTTATTTGGAGTAGAGTTTCACAGTTTGAAGTGGGGGAGAATTAAACTCATAACCCGAGCTTAACACAATTTTTATAAATAAAGCAATGTTAATAATAATTCTTTTACTTTAGGACTGTAAATAAGATATGACTTCGCATTAGATGTATTTGCTTTCTAACCTTTTAAATTATGAGGCTTACTGTTCCCTAGGGAAGCATATATTTAACATTTCATTGTATTATATTAGATCCAGAATCTTATTATATGTCTAACATTTAAAAAAGTGGTTTGAAAATGAGGCATGAATCTATGTTTGGCGTGTCCCTGGTTTAATATACAACCTGAAGTACGAATTTCTAGTGCAAATTTTTGTCTGTGGAAAGACACAGAGAGAGATAGAGAGAGATAGGAGCATGGGTCAGTAGTAGAAATATGGAACACGAACGACGTCACACATCCAACTGAACAGCTTGTTGTGTTGGTACTACCTGGTTGCCATCATAGGTCCAACTACCAAACTTCATGTCACAATGTTGATCATCAAAGGGGAACCACGTAATGTCTATCTTGCATGTGCTCTTGAAGATGCCCGGTGGAACGTACAAGCAGCTACCGTTATGTCTGACCACAACGTTGGTGTGGTAGGTCCCGTCGAAACCCTCATCAGCACTTGTAACAATTTTAATTGTGGGTCGTGTTACTTTGTAGTCATGGGAACGTTCTGTTTCATATTTAATGTCTGAAATAGACTTCTGTACTCGCTTCTTTTTTTAGGTACGTGTTGTGTTTCTTACTGGCTGAACAGTTATTTTATAGGATATTTTAATGTCGTGTTTTTCTGTTTTCTGTGTATTTTCCACTTATATTGCAATGTGGGATGTTAAAAATGTTGTATAGAATGATAGCATACGATGGGGAGTAACGCATTTGAATTCAACAAAAAGTAATTATTATGGACAGCTGACTTAGTATAATAGGTGTGAAGTGGAATAAAATAAAAACTGATTAAAATAAAACACAATAGAAACTAAAATGTCATGATTATGTGGGCGTGTTTAAGAAATAAGATAACATATATTTATAAAATTAATTTTGTGGATGGAAGTGGAAAACGTTATAAGGCAGACCAAAATCTCGATTATTAGAAGGAAATTATAGGTAAGATACGTAAGAAAGGGATTTTATAAAAGTTGTCTGGAAAATTCAGTACGAAAATGAATCTATAAATGTGTAAACTACAAGGACTAGTCTACATTTATTTTTTTGCCTTTTTATAAGTTTCATGGGGTTTAAGAAAATGGCATAAATGATATATCAGCGGTAACGTAAGAGAAGATTTTGAAGTGCCTGGGTGTGTTCTGCTATGAGTGGCAGTATAAATGTATTAAAAATTAATCTAATTACTTGTTACTGATTATTAATATAACACCAATTGAGAAATACTGAACATTGTCATCGTTCACAGACAGTGATGATGGAATAAATAACTAGACTTCATGACACCTGTGACAAATAGTGTTTTTGATGATTTTTCTACTATTTTTATTATTGTATTATAGTGAAATTGCCAGGGAATTTATTTGTTAGACGCGATGGGCTCATGGGCCTAAATACACATTTAAAATGTTGTGTGTCTACACTACACACATGCAGTTTTGAAACAGCGTAGTTTTATCAGGTTACACTACTCAGTGTTCAGTATAATACACACAATTTTAGGCTAAAAAATATGTGAAAGGAAGGGAGGAGAGGAGAAATTTAAATGATTATTTCAATAACAGATTTAAAAACAAAATTATTCATTTCGTTTATTTATGACTCTACGCTAGGTAGGCCGAGTTTTATTGAAAATTTTATAAATATAATATAATTCAGGAAGTAATATATAATATAAAGTTAAATTATGAATTCATTTTATAACAGTGTTTATACAATATCATCCAAAATGTTCTATCAAACTTTATTAATATAATTTAACATGTTTAATCAAAACATTGGTAGACAATATGGCAGAAACTTAAATGTGTTTTTGGGACGTTAAATTATTGATATAAAATAACATTTTAAAATAATATAATTTATGTATATGGTTTTTTAAAAAGGTAATATGAGTTTAAGTTTGATTTCATTTCTTGTTTGACGACAGATTTTCTCAGGGACTCTCCCTTCCCAACGAGGAATGTTTTACCCACACTCTCGATCCTCCATAGCTATAGAGACTCTGATAAGTCAATATTATAAGTCTAATGTTTTGCTTGCGATTAGTAATGAGTGATCAGCGTCACGCCTCGGCCGAGTTTACCCCCGGGGAAGGAACTCGGTACCCATTGAATAGGAGGCTAACCCCGGTCATTCAGCCCGTACCTAGTCACTATTCTGACTGAGATATCCCGGCTCATTCTCTTAACATCTATCATTACAAAATCGATTACAGTCTAAAAGTATTATTTTAGCGAAAATGAATCTTCATACGATCTAGTTGTGTCAGACTTCGGAATACCGATTAGATTTGTTTTCTGCAGTCCAAAGTCCATAAATATACATACGATATTATTATAAAGTTGCCTCGCCTTGAAAGCAAGGGATGACAAGTCTGAACGAAGTCCTCGAAAGCTGATGACGTACGAGATTTTAGGTTATAACTGTTGTGAAAATATTGATTGAGGTCTTCTACTTTATGTAGATTCTTAACAACGTGTCGGAGGAACGCAACACCGCCATCTTCCCTGGAAGCTATGTGCATCCTGAAGCCTTGGCGCCAAATACTGGTCTGTTCATGATTTAAAATTTTGCCAAGCAAGATAAAGGCATTGAACACAGCTTTTAAACCATAATCTGATTATGGTTGCCTAGCAACCAGATGCTTAAGAAAAGTCGCGTATTTTCATAGAGATTGCTGATTCATGTTCTAAACTTCACGCTTTCAAATCTCGACCCAGAAACTGACTATAATTTAGACACTTATTTAATAATTTTTCTGTTACTCCATGCACGTGGTAGGTGATATTTAAGCAGGCCTTGGTAGCTCTGCGGAGTATTAAGTATCTTATAATAAGCTGAGAATTAAAAATTAGTTTAAATCTAGTCTTTGAAAACTGAACAGGGAATTTCAAGTTTGTCAAGTGAACTGGTTTTCTCTGGGACTTAAGAGACAAGTAGTGTCACCTAAGAAAGGGGCTATAGCAAGAGTCACGGATGATGGGTTCAGAGTGGGGGCTGGGCTGTTCCTCGTTGGGACGGAAGACTTAAATTGTGATGTGGCCCACAACAACGGCTAACTGTCGTTTGTACTTCCCACCAAACTTAAATTGATCGGGCAGTTCTGTTCTGACGGATTCATCCCTTAACTCCTATGTTGCTATTACGATGAGACATTTCATGCAATGCGGAAACAGTGTACTTCACCTCTGATCGAGACAGAGGAGAATACAATTTATGTAACCGTTTTGGCGAGGAGACAAATTGATAAACGTTTATACGATTTCCAACATGCATGCAGAAATATTTACAGCTGGATGCGTCCTTAGAAATATATATAAAAGATACACTGATGGGTTCAACTCTTAATGGGAAGCCTATTATGATTTGAAGTTCGGATGTTTTTACAAACACATAATGGTTGTCAAATCATGCAGATGGAACTGTGATCAAACAACTGAAAAAATAAATATCGACACACGAAGAAATTTCCAATTTTTATATCGCACGGTCACGTAAAATATGTCTTATTTCAGGATATCTATATGAAATTTTAGTTTATTCGTAGAAATTTATAAGACATCGGACAATGTATGTGTTCCTGATTGTAATACACTGCTTTCATACGCAGGCACAAATTAAATGATTGTTATAAGTTTTAAAATTTGAGCTCTTTTTAACGTCATGGCAAATTGTTTATGCTGCTAACTAGATGTGTCATGACATACCAGGTTCTTACAGCGTCGAGTATGAAGATGATTCTTCTGGGACATTGTCCCGTTTTGTCTGGTAGAAGTTTACCAACGTTTCAGAGGTCCTTTCTGTCTCCTCAGTTGTCTCCCAGATAGGTGGGGTACCAAGCCCTTCTGAAATGTCGGTAAATTTCTATCCGAATACACGGTGCAACATCCCAGAAGTCAGTCGCCTAGTTACGTCATCATGAAACCTGTTTTTTTTTCTCTCCTGAATATCTTGAATATGTGAAGCTGTTCGAAAAATTTCCTTGTAGATGTTGTTTAAGCCAAAAATGTGCAAATTTCCAAAAAGTTGGATTAGCTTTCATCATGTACATACAAAATGTAACCAAGGTATGTTTTTCGAATTAAGAAATCTTAGAACAGAATAGGTCATATGAATTACCGTGATTTTCTTCTGGTGCACTGGAATACATTTTGATCACTGTCTGAAAATATAGTTCTTTAGATCTGATAAATTCAGTTTGCAGGAAGGGTATTCAATTTAAACTTTATGTGTAATTGAAATAAAACTTTTTATATAATATTGACAAGATGCAAAATTTCTTATTCAGGATACAATTTGTGATTTCGTGTGCAATAATTGTGTATTAATTTAAGGTATTTTAAACGGTTTTACTGAACAGGTACAGAAAAGGTATCAGCAAATACGAATTGTCGTAATAATAGTGAGAGATCTTGTACAGGACACTAAATTTTTACGAGCAATTAATATTAAAACACAACAATGTGAATATGTGTTTGTGACACGAACTCAAATTTAATGAAAAGTGTCATTTTTTAAAACACTGTAAAGACAAAATTATGACGTATTATCCTTAAATGTACATTATTTCACGTGACCTATGAGAGAAACTTGGATGTCTAAAAATAAAATTCAACTTACGCTCAACTCGAAGTAATTAAAAAATTCCGTGATACGTATTAGGCTGTAATTACTAATACGTCAGTTGTGTTAAGTAGGTTGGAAAAAACTACTGGGTTTAAAACAAGGGACCATCATACCGTGATCGTAGGTGGCTCGTTGTTGCCGGCCAGTTCTCTTTAACAATCACTCGTCATTTAAGTATCTGGGATTTTATTGACTTTCTGCAGGAGATTGTAAAGTCTGTAAATCATCTTAAGATATAACGTTTCAAGCTTGGATCATTTTACAGGATAACATCAACAGCAAAACACAGTGAACAGAGAAGCATTATTGAAGTTGAAAAGTCTTTTCAATTTAAAATTATGTAACAAAATGTTTATAACTGCTAATAGCTTGGTCTGCATTATTTTGTTACCAATGTTTCTATTACAATGTAATAGAGAATTGTGAAAAACGCCCACTAAAGCTTTAGTAAATAAGTTTTCCTTTCAAGTGGAATAATTTTTCATCCTTCTCTTGTCTGTTTTGCAAACAATTGGTTCACAGAGTACGTATGCTACAGAGATGCAACGTTTCGGAGAAAATGCTTCTATTATTATATTAGATGGATTATTATAAGTACCAGATAATTTGTTCTTACCTATAAAGCCGTATGCAGTGCGTCTTGATTTTACAAAGACGTCTCTCGGAAAAGTTGCATTTTAAGTTATGTAACTGTTCAAAGGCTACTAGTACAATAATAAATAATTCTTCTTTAAAAAAATTAAAGATTTTGATTACGATATACGTATATCAACAATTAAAAATTGCTTCATCATGTAGTTTATACACACTGAAACATAATTGAAGTTAGTACATTCAACATGTAGCAAAGTAAAGAATACCACACTCAAAATGAAAAACACGTCAGTTAATACACAAGTGTACTGTTACTGGTCGCAACAGTGTAACATGTCATGTGTAATCTGTATATAAAGCACTTGAAATGAACACAAAATGATATGTTTACGTCCTTTTGTTTTTTCTTAAAAGAGTAATTAACGAATCTAATGAAATATATGCGAAGTTGCATCACGACAATCTATTACCTGACCAGTTTTGTTTGAACCCGTATTAGATCAATAAGTAAACACTACTGAATTTTCAGCTTTATCAAAATCCTTCTATAATGCCTCATTGCAGAGAATTTGCAATGAGGCATAGAACGCAGGACATAACTTTTATATTCAAACATTCTCCAAAATGGAGCGTATTTAAAAATGCGAACATAAATTCTCACAGAAGCATTATAGATTTTATACATCGTCTGAGTGTTTTAAATCACAACATTTCAGAAGTTGACTCTGCTACCGTCTTCAGGTTATCGACAATGGGGTCTACAGGTTTTTGTCTTCCTACTGATCCGATAACCAGAAGACGGGAACAGAACTAACTTCGAAAAGTCGTTGTTTAAAACACTCCAGACTCTGAAGTGAAACAAAATGATTTCACGAAAATTTATTTATTTTAATATGTATTGTGATATCTGTACTGTTGATTACAGTTTTCCAGCAAACGTATCTGCTTGCGATAATTTAACACAAAATCAGAGATGTAAAGTTCAGAAGAATGAATTTTAATATATTACATACTAATTCACACAGTTTCTTCACAGGAACACGAGCATTTTAAGTAGCATCTATATATTCTCTTCTTCACGTAGGCTAGATATCAATATAGGACATGTTTGTTTTCGTTTTGAGTGTAATAGCACTGAACAATACATGAGATTACATCACGTTGTACACATCACATAGGAAGGAGGCATCACGCATTTATACGGACGACGGACCTCACTGTTGTGTGGTGTTACTTTACCTGTTGTACATTAGGATGTCGGGTCTCCAAATTTTGTTGGGCGTTATCCTCAGATCCTTGATTCCCCCAAATTCCGATTCGTTCCACATGAGGTTGTAATCGTTCCACTCCTGCGTTGGACACAGATCAAGACAGTCCGTTACAGCTGAGAACTTAAATGTTATAATTCTGATGCCATTTGGAACACACGCTACGTAAAAAATGTGATTAATAAGGGATTTGTTAAGAAATGCAGGATAGGTTGTTTGTTCTTATGAACATGATATTCAAAACATTCTAGTTTTGTCACTTTATCTTTTTATAAAACTTAAGATAAAAATGTAAAATAAAAATTGTACACATTTTCTCCTTAAAAAGTTTTCGTGACCACTTTCTGTAACGATATTTTATGTATATTATTTTAGTATAGCCAGAATTTCGGTGAGCGTTACGACTACCATCTTCAAGGCGTATGTCTGTAATTCAATCGGATCTGGTTGAGGATAGTTGAGATATCAGACTTCACCCACAGATATAAAAACAGAGTCTAGACACGCTTAACGTGGGAGCTATAATTTTCAACGAAAATTCGGTATATTTAAAAAAGCGTCTGTTTCTTCGAGAAAATAGATTACGTGTTTAAAGTTGTTGGTTGTTAAAATAAAATTTTGTTTGAAATATGACTAGTTTGATTTCAGTGAACACAGTAAAGGTGATACAGGATGCTCCAACCAACGAATCTATGTTGCGTCTTGTCGGAATTCTAC
>NW_019059652.1:291851-310408 GCF_000696155.1 Zootermopsis nevadensis | reverse complement strand
CTGTCAAGAGAGGAATAGAACGTTTTAGTAAAAATACTGTTTTACAAACTGGAAGGGATGAGAAAAAATATTCTGAGTCGCTGAGTAACCTGTTGATGTAGTCCTTCGAGGCCTCTTGCGTTCCTCTATAAATTCTGCCCCATAACCATAAAATATGGGGGTTTAGAACGGAGTATGTTTTAACGCATAGACTCTCAGGTTGTCTCTCTTTGATGCCTACGCTCGTATAAACAATATTTAAGGATTCGTACCGCAAAGACAACGAAATACTTTACCGTTACAAAGATATATTGGTTAAAGCTGTTTAAGGAAATAATCGCTGCGTACACTGAGAACCTTATTTGTTGTTTGATTTCGCAGTAACTTCGACTTTAAAGCATTGTACTGAAACTAACCAACAGAACCCGCAGGTCCAATACCGACAACACCAAAGCCCGCCACCGGACACGATTCTCAGCCAACTCCATCCATTTACATATCATTGTATTATATTCCTTTAAATACCGCGGTAAACGCAAGGGGTTAAATAGTTGTTTGGGCTCAGTTAATAGCCTTGTAAGTCTCTTCAGAACTAACTTAATTAACTGCATGGATCAAAGTCCTTTTTGAGAACCTGATATTCCCCCAGCTCGTCACGAAATGCGACACTTCCTGTTGAACCCGAATTATTGACCACTTTCATAGGGGCTTGCCACCGGGACCAATTCTGACTCGTATGAACCCAATCTACGTCGCCAAACAGTATTTTCTTAAGACTTATTCTAATATTATCCTTCCATCTACGTCTAGCGATTTCTGAGTTAGTACAGAAGTTTTAAATAGTGAATGGCACAGATTATTTTCGATTCAGTTATGTCGATTCATTGTAAGAAATGTAGGTAGTGTTTTCATAGCATTACTGGTGGCTGGTATTAAAAAGGCAAATTGTACTAGCGGCATTGTCCTTCTGCTTTATTCCACTTCAGTATTTCTGTTCATTTATCCAATACTGTAATTTCACATCGTCTTATATATTGATGTGGAACTTTGAGTCTTACCATAAGTTAAGAACCTATATTAACTGTGTTTAAGAACACTTTACTGAGGAGAACACGTGTTACCAAGAGGGGTTAAGTGGCAGGAGTTCAAAGAAAATTGTATAATCATGATCTTCGTAATTTGTACTCTTCGCCAGATATTAGGATAACCAAATTAGGGACCTTATGATTGGCGTAATTCGTAACACGCGCAGTGAAATGATAAATTTTAGTCTAAATTCCTCAAGGGAAGAGACTACTTGTGAGACCTAAGCATAGATGAGAGGACAGTTTTAAAATTTATGTTAAATAGAGGTTGCGTGTTAATTGGTGTCAGATGGTTTAGGATAGATTCCAGAGATGATCTTTTGTGTACAAGGCAATGAACTCTTGAAGCTGTAGCTCCAGATACGTCTTTATATTGTGGTACTTAAATTAGCACACAGAAAGTTTTAGTATTGTCTCCAACTTATATCTGTTTCCTGCTTATATGTTTTCTCCACCCGTCTTACATATCCAGCACATTTAATTGTTGTTTTATTTAATTTAATGGAAAATAATTATTCATCATTCGTTGTTATTAACAGCGTTATACAGAGTGATTCAAAAAGGACTTTACAACTTTGAAAGTGTATAGAAATTTATTCAGAAGGCTTACAGAATCGGTTGAGGTGTCATTTTGTAGCACAACAAATCAAGTCTTACCTCAAACAGTCATATTGGTTCGATGTGATTGCCATTGATGATACTGCAGACATCCCACCTGAAATCAATTTCTTGCCAAACACGATCTAGCATATCCGGTGTCACTTCTGCAACTGCGGCGGTGATTCGAGCTTTGAGCTCAGTGAGATTGGCAGGTAAGGGTGGAACATACACACGATCTTTAATGAAACCCCATAAGAAAAAATCGAGAGGTGTCAAATCTGGAGAACGAGGTGGCCATGCTATCGACCCTGTTCGACCAATCCACCGACCTGGGAAACGGTTATTGAGGAAATCCCGGACTTCTGTGAGGTAGTGAGGTGGTGCGCCGTCTTGCTGGAAGTGAATGCGTCCTTTTTGGTCTTCTTCGTCTAACTGTGGTATGAGAAAATTTTCGAGCCATTTTCAAATTCACTGCCGCTTGCGCTCGCGGTAACGGAATTCGGTACTACAGCACAACGTGAGTCCAACTTGATTTGTTTTGCTACAAAATGACACCTCAACCGATTCTGTAAGCCTTCTGAATAAATTTCTATACACTTTTAAAGTTGTAAAGTCCTTTTTGAATCACCTGGTATTGTCTCTTTAATTTGCTAACCTTTCTCTTTACAATGTTTAAGAGCTAATAACTGAGAACGTGCACATCTTTTGATGTTCTCTTTATGACTTTATAAAAAGAAAGTCTCATTTTTTCCTTGTACTTGCGTCCTCTTCTGTCTAGCTTGTTGTATTTCTAAATGGACCTCAAGTAAATCTTATGAAATATTTAAGGATCTACAGTATCAACCAAGTAAAGGGACTAGAAAGTCAAATAAGAGTCTCATAATGTTGAAATTTATTTGTCGCATGACCATTTTTGCAACAGGCATCCATCCGTAGTGTTTAGAGTTGTATTGGGCTGGTAATTCTTTCAAATCTCGACCGGCATATAGACTTTATTATTGAAATACCTCTTAGTTTTCGTTGGTCGCTTTATGCAAATATCAGGATAGTACCTAGGAAATGTACCGAATTTGCTTCCTACCTAATCCCTTCCACTTTACCATAGTGTGTTTTCCCCTCGTTTAATATGACGCAGAACACTTCTTCATTTGTTAATAATAAATGATCTCAGTGGAAGTGTGTTTGATACAAGATGCGTTATTTTGCGTTGCTTGAGATTGCTAAGAACTGAAGTAACGTGTAGGAAAGCAGACCGATTGCTTGCTTATCGGGAGAGTCGATTTTCATACGAGGCTGAATGTTCTTTCTGTTTCATACGTCGGACTATAAAAAGGGTAAAAACCAATTTCGCGTGTGTGTTTAAAACTAATTTTGCACCCGAATTGCCGTAAGTTAACGAAACACCTGCAGTTGGGGCATGATTTATGAACAGCAGGTGGAAGTGTCGGTAGAGATGATGACATTTGACCTCCCCCTCTAAAAAAAGGTTTTCACCCTCTTATGTCAATTTGGACAACACACTTTAAAGGCATTCTTTTAAGAAACACAACGTTTTGAAATACGATGTTAGTTTCACACGTAGTGGAATTTTTAAGAAGCGTTAATGAACTTGAGCTGAACTGTAAAAAATGTAATTGTGCTTGAAGTAGATAGACTAAAGGTAATGATAATCAAAATACGGCCAGCAAAAGAGATCGAATTTGCTTTGCAGTGATTTTTACAAACGTTTTGGAGGGGCGTATTGCATCTTTCTTCCGAAGAAAGACTTCAATAATCACAAAACTAGACGGCGTCACAATCTAGATCAGCTGTTTTGAAGCTAGAAATTCATATATACGTTCAAAATGTAAGTCCGTACCTGGAAGTAAACACACTTTACTACTACAACGGTCAATTTTATGCTGTTTTGGGGAAATATTTATTTTATATTCTGAGTATCACAGGAAACTTACAGATACACGATGTCGGCAAAATGCAGAGTTACTGTGTGGTTTAACCGATAACTGTTTAATAATTTGGGAAAGGAAATATGTACATATATGGGCATACATTATATCCCTCTTATGACTTAATTTCACGTACCTTGTACACATATAATGGGAAATCGCACGTGTCCCGGACATTAATATTTGACGTTCCACTACGTTTTGATAGTAACTTTGGTTTCTCATTCAACTGAAGTGTAGTCACTTAGCGAGGTGAGACGATGTATTTATCAGAAGCCCGTTGACACGAAATGTCATCCGCCACGTTTCCGAAGGCGGGAGGAGTCGACCGCTCCCGGGACAACGTTGAATGAGTTTCAGATCGGAAATTAAATCGGCATTGCTGAATTTCCTCTCCGTTTCGCCACAGATATTAAGTTTTTTGAACGCAAAGGGTTCCTAGACAGGACGTGTCCTGTGATGGGATGGCAAAGGTGAGAAATACATTATATTACTGGAATTTCCTGCATAATTTGGTATTTATATAGATACAAACGTTTCGGAGAAAAATACTAGCTCCAACTTCAAGGCTAATTTTTCTACTTCTAGAATTTATTTATCCTAATTTGATCTAATTATAAGTATGATTTGGTTTCAGAATCTTCCTATACATTAAGATCAATATTAATGCGTTATAAAACACAGATAAACATTTGTCTTGTTGGTACGTAATTGTGCAGGCCGGTGAATTCAGCGCTTAGTAAGATTTGAGGTTCTCAAGACGATTCAACTTTTTGAAGGACAGATCTGTATCCTCAGTTATCGAGGAGGAGGGCACAAATTGTGTTGGAGATTTGGTGGAAGAAACTGCTTTTGGTAGATTTGAGGTTTTCACAGCGGTGAGTATGAAGATTTCTGTCTTCTGGGTTGTTGCGCTGAATCGCCCTGATGACGGAGGCAGTATGACCTCTGAAACGTTGGTTAACATCGACCAGACTACAAAGCGCAACAACCCAGAAGACAGAAATCTTCAAACTGCTTTTGATTTGCGAACCCAGAGCATTGACGATGTTGTGAGTTTTGACGCCGTGTAGATTTTTAGATAGATAACGTCTGACAGAGAGAATATATATTTCTTTGAAGTTTGGTATGTACATACAAATGTACACATAGCGGAAACCCATAAAATAATGTTGTAAATTCTCAGGGTCTGCAGAGTAGCTTCTTCTATCAAATCAATACAATTTGTGCCCCCTTCTTGATAAGTGAGGACAGACATTCATCCTATAAAGCGTTGTGATTTAGTAACAATAGTAATCGACTGACGATGGTTGAAGTTTAAAACAAAGTTACAATAGGTGGAGCATGGTTATAGAACACGCAGAGAAGCCGAATATGTTGAAAAGGGACATGTTGAAGCCCCTTTGTAACATTATGTACAATTCTGCCTGTTTTCAGCGAGCGAGGATTCACTTTCAGCTCCACCCTCAGGCTGGAGTACGACCCACATCGACTACTCGACTTGAAAAAGGAAAAATATATGAATACGAAACAGAAGAAACTGTATGTAGAATTTAACTGCAGAAATGGAACATGACTTGTGTAAAAACACGAACAATACTTTTATATAAAATGAGGAAGGAAATTATATTGTTCTAATACGGAAGTCATTTCACTGTGTCTTTAGGGAACTGTTCTGGGCGCTGCAATCAAAGTTGCCTGAATCTTCACTACACCTGAGACAGTCTCCTTATTGATCGGCTGGCTCCTACAGACGATTCCGGTTGAACTGGAAATGAAAAAGATTGGCCTTACAGCAGAAACTCACTGTTGTATTGATGTAAAGATAAAACGGATTGAAGCTGGTTCTTAAGCGATGCTGTTTTTTCTTCAAAAGCGGCCACTGTAAGAGAAAGAAGTCACTGTTGCAGAAACACGTCTTGGAACTGTGTCCTTGTGATGGAGGTAACAAGCACATCCGAAACGTCGACAAACTTCTGCCAGAGTACACAGAGGAACGACGCGGACAGTCATCTTTATACTTGACGTCTTGAGAACCTAAAATAATTTGGTCCTTTCCGGACACAGCTGAAGATACACACGGTACAGTTGACAATAAGTTATTCCGAGGTAAAATATCTTATTTCTGTCTGTAGACTGTAATTATATACATCTAATTAGTAACTGGACAAAAATAATGGACCTAGGAAAGCTTATATCGAATTGAAGGTCAACTTGTGTAGATAAAACAATGAACTTGGATTCAGTGTTTTAATTCGGATTTTCTGAAGGAGTGGAAATAAGTACTACGCATACTGATAAGACGGTTATTATTTCATGATGATTCCAAACTGCTGACAGATCACGGAAATAAAGACTTCTGTTTGCGAAGATGCTTCAGAAAGCAAGAATGTGATTCACAGAACAAAGGAAACGTCAAGTTTTCCAAATCACTGGGCATCTGACCTGGGCTCCATCGGAGGTAACGTACTGAAATGTAGAGCACCATGGAAATGTGGAAGTAGCTGGAAATATTGATTCTTCAGCAGATGATGATTCTGCTCGTCCCAGTCTGAACCAGAATGTTTACAGGGAAATAATACAATCATTACTGCGTATTTTCGGTCTGCAGGTTGCGTAAATTTAGGCACCAAGATGTCTAAAAGAACTCATTTAACTAATTCCAATAAAATTTTCATTATTAACGTATGGAATGTAGGAATTCAGTCAATACATGTTACACTGGGTTTCCTCTTTACTTATGATTCACAGTCAGACACGCATTAAATTCATACTTTTACCAGCTTTATCTCCGTGTAATATCAGAAGTGATATACTTCAAGATTCCCCGCACGGTTTTAATTTTGTACCTGTCTTCAGTTTCAGGAGGTAAATAAACACAGTAGGTAAATTTGTATGAGAGAGTTGGTATCTTGACGGCTGTGGGAGTTTAGATTGTGACCTTACGGTTTGTGACACCGCGCTGTTTTTGGGTGGTTTTTAACGTTTTGGAGGAACTTACTATGTTTATATTTAAGGTAGAAATTTAATTGGCATAGAAGATAAAGGCAGCGTGTTCATTCGAAATGTTGGTATACTTTTGCGTCAAAATAAAGGAGACCAGAATCTATGGTAATATTAAAGTTGTGTTTCATTTTCATGTGTTAGGAAAGACACAGAAAGACGGGCACTGAAATGAGTTGTAGCAAAAATAGTTAACAAAGAGATGTTATTCTTTGATCATTGGGTTATTGAATATTTTTCTGAGTGGGATTATACAACAGCCTAAAAATAGCTGACTGGGAAGTGAAAAGAAACTGGACTATTCTCCCTTACTGAAGTTTCAGTGGCTTCTTAGTAAATCAACAACACATTTTAATATTGGACGCTGCACGGATTCTTGAGCTTACAATATTTTACTTTGATATCACAGTTGACTGTGACAGTTATTAGATTAGAATATCGTTTTCGTATATTGGCCTTCAATATTGTATCAACCTAAATGTGAGTGAGTCGGTTTCTATGGAAACATACTTCCGAAGCACTTCGCTTAAGATGAATACATTTTGCTGTGCCTTCAATTTCCGAGTCCTGTCTGCACAACGCAACATTTACCTTCAGTTCCTGAAGATTTATCAGCCCTTTACTTGCATCGCCTCTTTTAACATCCATGGGCTTCATGATATCCGGATTAAGAAGATTAAATATGTAGTAAATGTTAGCGTTAGAGTAGAATATGCTATTCCCAACAAGAAAGTTTGACGCAGGGTTCTCGTTCAGAGTTAATGGAGCTTGGCTGTACCCACGCGTTCATAAAATGGAAGTTGATCATTATCAGGGTTAATATAACCTATGTGCCTAACAGAATACCATGAAAATTACCATAGACCTGTACCTAAATGTGGTATCGGGATTACGAAATTGACATGAAAATTACCATAGACCTGTACCTAGATGTGGTATCGGGAGTACGAAATTGAAAAAGTGGAGTAAGTTTACGTACCACTGTTACGTAATAAAATAAATTTTCCATTAAATATCCTATACGCTTCTATTGTTTACACTCTGACATGCGCTTGTCAAATCTAGATATACAATATTTGGAAATTCTAACTATGCTAGGTGATCGAACAACGTAAACTCTGTTTAAACACATTTTGTGGTTCGAACACACATTGTTAAAGAAACAAAGAGCATTCGATTGAATAACAGAACAAACAATGTGATTTATTTTATTTTACCATACGTAAATTAGGAAATATCACAGCCTCATATAGGTTGTTTATATAGATCCGTAAGAAAAACATATTCACTGTACATTAAATCCAGTGTTCAGTACACGGTTATAAATACGTAAATGTCTGTAATAAATCTTCCACTTATACTGTCCCTTATTTACCATAAAGAAGAAGTCTAGAATAACTTAAAGACTTATATTCTTCCTTAAAAGCTCCAAGTATATTTTGTGACGTCAACAAAAATAAATTGGACATGGACCAAATATAAATTCCATACGAAAGCAAATATATGTGAAAAATTTAAAAAAATATTTTAATTTTATGTAAGTGTACAATATAAGTAGTTGTTTTGAAAAGTACTATGAAGTCTATGTTTTTTGTTCTAAAATACGTATTCAAGATGTGCAATGTTTAAGATGTCCTTGCTGCCTCAGTCACGAGAGACAGCTATCTTCGTAATAATTTCCCTGAGAACCTCAAATCCTACTGTACCTAATGCATTCTGCACGACCACTATATATTACCCAAGCATCTACATGACAGTTCACTGCACTGTTGTCACATTTTGTTAATCCAATATGGCGGTATTCCGCATCAGTAACGTGTTACATATGTGTACCTCTCTAGTAATTTTACAATCAGTAAGCCATTCCGGTACACGGTGTCCATTAATAGAGATTCCGAGTTAAATGTTTCTTCGATAACTCCAAAGTTTAGCACCATCGCCATTTATGTGAATATTAATGCAGGAACATATTTAAAACAGAATTTGTAGTCTTTCCATTGAGATTTCACATACATGGGCCTAGCTGGAATAGAATCGAAAAGTAAATAATTACTTTCAGTTCGCTCTGTTGCTTAAAATTATACAATAAATTAACTTCAAAAATTTTATTTTTTAAAACATCCGCATAGAATTACAGAAATCTACATCAAGTGGTGGTAATGAAGATTTATTCTTTCTAGTTGGTAATAAGTAGAAAATAATGGAACCTTGTAGTGGCTGTAATAGTTAGTTTAATAAAAATCTATCAATTTATGTGAGATTTACTCTGTAAGAAAGACACACGGCCATAATTACAAAGTAAGTAAACCTTTACTTCAAAAACGAAAGTAAGTCGCTTAAGAATACGGAATTTCTGAAGTATCAATTGCTTGTAACATCTGGTATTAGTAGGCTTCTATTAAGAACACGTGCTAACTGTATTAAAATGAAAATACTGATCGGGCCATGTCTGTAAGAAAGGAAGTCCGAAAGAATAGATGGCATGTTGCCACGCCTCCTTGGATTCTGCAGAGTGCAGACATCGATCTGTTGCTGCACCTCATTGCGGACTGCGGACACAGCCTCAGAGCAAGTTGACGGAAGAACGTGAAGGATGGGACAGCAAGGTTAGCTAACAAAACGCACAGAAAAGTAGATGGTAGTGTGATGATGTTACATGCAGCTGATGTCGCAGAATTCTTTTCCTGTTCTGCTAACGATAGCTGTGCTCGCTCTAGAAGGCGGATTGCTGCGCAGAGAGAGACAGAGATGGTAACTTGCGCCATTGCAATTTCCTGAGTTGTTTACCCCGCATATATCAGGACGTACTTGACATTTGGCATCGTTGTAAAACAATGGGATTTGAAATTTTCATGGCTCTGGAGACCTTGTAGGTTTGATCATGTTTTCCGTTTTTGGTCATTTTTGTAACTCATATTGACCAATACTGTCGTTCCTACTTTCTTCAATGCTGAAGATGGAGGCGACGTGTTCTGAAACTTTTTGTTACCATAATCTTGTCTGCAGAGTGTCATGACCAATAAGATAAAAGTCTGATGATGCGAACCTTCTGGGATATTGCGTTGTGTAGATTCGTTGAAGTTAAAGGACGTTTCAGAGGTACATAATTGCCAGAACCGTTAAGGCCGTGACAAATAAAGAATATGAAGGAAAACAAGAAGTGGTGAGACAGACAGACAGACAGGCATGACCGTCCCATTTTACGTTTATTCTGTTCAATTCATTTAATGATTTCGTGAGAACTTGAGTCTTAAGAGTATTTATTATTGTATGTTTTCCCAGGTAATAATAGCGACGTAGTAACAGTTCTTGTTAATTAAAACACTAAACGTTTATTTTACTGTTGAAGTCTTGCTTGGAAACCCACCAGGTTTATGGACCATTTATATTAACCCTAGCGTAAAGCAAGGTAGTCTCACTATGGTTGTAAGTAGCGAGTGTTGTGACAAATCCACAGAGCCTAATTTTGGATAGTTTTCTGATCCATTTCTGTTTTGAATTGTTATCGAGAGTCCAAATATCCTGTCTTGTTACTTTAAGATCCTGTTGAAAAGTATCTGCTTCTTTCGCTCACGTGCAAAACTACTATCAAGTTCATGTAATTATTCACTGGGCACTGCAGTAGCGTAGTAGATCCGGATAGAGTCATTAAATAAATAATATCTATCGTTACAGGCAACAATTTCGTATGAGTATCATTGCCGATAAGTAGAAGCAACACCGGAAACAGATCTTATGTTCTCGTTAAAAGTTTGTCGTTTCTTTTCCCCAACACGTGCGTCCTACTTCGTTTTTCTTCTTCTTCTTCTTCCCCTGATAGATAGTCAGCATATCGGTTCGCAGAAAATGGTGGTGGAGTTACCTGTGACAGAAACGAATTTATCTGCGACAAGAGTTGTACTTCGCAGTTTTGCCTGTCTCACTAGACTTAATGCTCATTTAAAGTTTTTGCGAAAATCTCATACTTGATACTCGTTACCTTGCCCTCTGAGGCCATGAACTTCTCAGAAATGACGCTAGATGGAAAACTGCAATTTTTTTAAAGTACTCATACCATTAAGTAACTTTTAGAAGTAATTCTAATGAGAGTGGCAAAGCCATTGGAATTACTTTTTCGGTATCACGGGTCATATTTATTTAAATTAAATAGAATTAGTCTGATTATTTTAATATAATTTTAAATGTACAGAAATTTGATGGATAAAACAAAAAGATGTGAAAGACAAATTCTGACAAAGAGTGATACAGTTGGTAAATTATAAAATTTTTGAACCTGTATGAATTTTGAATATTTATAATGGACACTAAGAATAAATTAAGATAATAAATAAAACACATATTAAATAATTCTGTAAGGTAAGCAAGAAGGGTGATTAAATACAGTCTTACGGTACAGTATACCACTAAGAGTCGATATCGAAATTGTGAAAAATAAAATTTTTCAATGAGGTTAATAGCAGTGGCTAAGCTGAAACATTATCGTTTAAAAGAAAAAGACAATACCTAATGAAGTTTTCGTAGAAATTAAATAACAAAGTAACACTATGATGCAGAATTTTCCTTCATATGTTGATAATTATTGGTGGGATAATAAATTACTCGCTGTTATTTAAGAAGAATATTTGCCAATTTGTATGCAGTGTCGTGAGCTAGTTTAATATAGTTAAAAGTTTTTATGTTGCGGCATTCCGGATTTTGACACCTCGACTTGGTGGTTGCGAACGGTAGGAGAAATCTACAATTCCATGTTTAGGGGTGAATATCTCCCTGAAGTAGGAGGTGATAAGATCCTCCGAAACATTATCTACCTACCTACGTATATGTAGCATCTTTGTCCTTATGTTACTTAATGTTGTTTGTTAACCTAATTAGAATATTATCCGTTAGCATGTCCGTGATGATTAGTACACATTATATAAACACTACAAAAAATGTAGAGGATTTGATCACAGATCAGACACAGGCAGGCATAAAATGTGCTATAGTACACGATGTAATGTGATATGGAATGTTAAATTGTGTTATAACACGTGTCTGTAACATGTGTGTAACCTTGTTACTCCAGCTGTATTGTGAGCGAAATTGCTGGCATTTTTTATTCTGGGTGGCGATAGTCGGACATGGGTTAAGTACGATACATCACTGGAACCGAATTAGCTTGTGGCTTCCTTGATGGTAGTACAGCGTTTTAAATTTGCTACAAAATCACACGACGTATCAACGCCTTTCTGCCTCTAGGTAAAGAGAATGTTCACACGAGGATGGTAAAGTTACATTTCATTAGGAAGATGTAAACGACGTAATATGAGGATAAATGCTACCCCTTAACACCAGATGGAGTTGAGTAACGTTACGTAAACCGAGGCCCTAATTTGGATTTTGGCCCAGTTTACAGGTACGTGTCTTGTGACTTCTAGTGAGACGATTATCAGGACAACGGCTCTCATCTTGAACATTTTTACTTATTCATCATTTAGTAACATCTCCCAGCCTCGTTCGATAGAATATAACTTCTGCAGTTGGAAAAGTATATATAAATAAAACAAACGAAGTCACGTTGGTACCCATTGAAGCGTCGAAAATGAATTTAACATGGGCCATCCATTTCGTATACCATCACTTTATTGAGCTTTACTGTTTACGGTAACAAGAGAACAAATCCATATAGCACCAAGGAGCTGTATAAATATGTACTATCCTTGTTTTTGTTTATGTTTTTAAATACGTCCTTAAAATGGAAATCTTATGGCGAGGTTCTTATCTATGTGTCTGATTATGAAATCAGTTTGGTTATTCATATTTTTATTTAGTTTTGTCAGGTAAATGTATTAAAGAAGGTCACGGTCGCCTTTCTGATCCTTCTCCACTCGCATCTTCTTCAAATAACCTAAAAATGGATAGTATTGAGAGATTTTGTTTCCTGACCAAAGCGTTCTTAGTTCTTGGCTGTCCTGTCTGACAAATTTGTCAGAAGAGACCATATTTATTTTTATCACAACCTGAACAAGTTATATAATTCATAATCACCCTGCTCATAACTGTTGGATGTAATAGTTTAAGAGATATATTTAAATAAGTAAATTAACAAAAGAGACGAATTTCTGACCCATTATTGGCAATAAAAATATCGACCCTATGGACCTATGAACGTTTCTAATGAGAACGTAGTTGAATAAACAACAAATAAACAATAAAAATACTGCACTGCGTAGTAATCAGTTGTGTTGTTGGTCCAGTTAACAGCCAGCAAAAATATTGCGCTGGGTAAAGGGAGCAGGAACACGGTAGCGTTGGAAACGGAGTGACCCAGAAGTCACAGCTCATCAATTATGTAATTTAACGCCGCGATATGGAAGGAAGGGGAAATGTGTTCCTTATTTGGCTTTCACATATTCTTCTAGTGCCTTCCTCGTGATTTTATGTTCGTATTTCTTAGTCGTTAGGTAGGTGGCGAAATAACGAAGGTAAAGATGGTAACCAAGGCGATCTTCTGTCAGTCATTTCCGACCGCAGAAACGGATGGAGGCCTTCGTGTGAAATGGCCGTTATTGTGGTCCTATTTGATCTAGTGTTAAAAATACGTCGACAAATTTTAATACAGTATCAAATTTCTAGAAAATCCGTTTCGTCGTTATCGAGTCAAGACTGATGGCGTTAAGATAATAGGTGAAATTTAATGACGTTTAGTTGCAAAAGCGCTTAAATCTCATGTGGTCATGTTGAATGCTCCTGTCTTGTATTTTGGAAGTACCAGATTCGAATATCGGACCACAGATTAACCATCATATATTTCGTGGAGTTCTTTAGTTTATTCACGCAGATGCTGAAATGTTATCCTCACAGACAGAAATATTCCTTTTGTTACATTCTTTCTCATAAGCCATTCACTGTAATATTATTATAAATCCTTTGGGTTTTTCTCAGGGTCAGAAGACACACAAAGATACTTTCCTTAACATTATCTTTTAAAGCACAGTGGTAACTATATGCACCATCTGCTTCAACAAACATTAACTCTTTGTTTAGTATTTATGTGTTTCGTATGATTCTCAGATTAAACAGCGATTATATCATTAAATTACGTTAAATAGTTTGCCTTTGTAATGGTGAAGTATCGTGTTTTCTTAGCGGTACGGACTGAATTCTTAAATATTATTTCCCGAGCTTCGGCTTCAAAGGGACCATAGACAGAAATGTATAAAGAATCTTGTTGAGATTTGTGTTTTGAAGTCCTAGGGCAATCAGCTCAGAATTCTTCAATACACCAACCTAGTGACCGAACGGTCCACATCGTCACATAGGGTGGCTCGACAGTCTCTGCGCCCTCTTGTTGTTGATTTAGTGTGACGTTCAGTTACGATATGTGGATGACATAGCCGTCAGCACTAGAGAGAGACAGTGAGGTAGTCAGGCAACTCCATGGTTGATAATGCGGATGATGGAATGCTGATGATTCGATCACCAGCGGCTTTGCTTTGCCGTGGTAGTCACAGAAGGGGGGCCGAAAGAACAGTGAACACCCGATTCACAGACATTAGCTGTCTGTATAAGCAAACAAGACAGCTCGTTTTCAAACGAATTTATGCCTCTAGACTAGAAACCATACAAATGAATAGCTCATACAAGTTTCACTTAATGCCAGCTTTTCTGTGATTCTGTGTTTATTATCATGTTCACAAAGGCTCAACACAGGACACTAAACTGGTCTGCCTAACACACTCAACACCGTCATAAGAATTTTCTTTGGAGTCTATTTTAATATTATCTATACATTAATTATTAGGTCTTCAATGTTATATGTTCAATTTCAGTGTCCGAATAAAATTTCGTGTTCGTGTCTTAACACAGATGCGTGCTTCACGCTCCTCTTGTCTTTTTCTTTTTGAAATAAACACTCTAATATTTGTTAAACAGTTCAGATTATGAAAATTCTCGTTATGCCACTTGACTTCTCTCAGCTTCAGTTATTCTCAAAAAAAAAATTTCTGCGTGAAAGATTAAACGGGCATGTGAAATGGGTTTATATGCTTTAGCATTTTCTTTTTTAATGGCCTATATGGGGAAAATACAGATTATGTACTGAATATTAGAAAGCGTTTTAAGATCCTGTTTGCTCTTAAATTATTCGTGAATACAATTTTGATAAGATGCGGTCTTTCCCAGACATGCATTTTCCAACTCTGCGACATATTCTGAGAATTTATTAGCTAATTTTAAGATTTTATTTCGTATTCGTGATCAACGAATCCTGATTTCCTTTGTGACACAGATGAGTTGTGTCTTTGAAAGTAGAAGCCAAATTTATTTATACCAGATTTCCGTTTTAGAGACTTACAATTAATGTTTTTGTAACTTTTCTTTATTCTCGTCTGTGTGTGGTACAAATTTAATTTGTGATGCTGTGTTTATCAGGGGCGTATTAGAGTTTACTAGTATTTTATGAGTGGTAGAACTCCGAGGCTTTATCGCGAATTGGATACAGCAAATGTTATTTACAGCCGTTCGTAACAATAAGTCGAAAGCATTAATGAATTAAAGGGAGGGAAAACAGAGAACTGTTTGTGCCTCTTACGTTTAATGGGTGTATAATGGCATGCAACGCAAAAAGAACTTGGTGGCTACCGCAAATAGCTTATAATTTATGAGCATTCTTAATACACATACAAAGCTGATTGGGGAAATACTAATTTCACGGAGTACAGTCTTTATCGAGAAATTAATATTTATTTATCTAGTCACAAATTCTCCCTTTTATTTTATTATGAAATTCCATTTTCGATAGAGCCTGCCATAGGACCCAATTCAGAGTTAACTTCGTCAACTGTTAATAACATCTTCTTGGAGCATTAGACTCGTCACTTGGTTAAACTCTGCCGACGTTTCGAGAGGCCAGCTCTGTCCTCATTTTCAAGACTAGTTATGAATAGTCGGCGGAGTTAAAACAAGAGACGCGGCTGCTAGCGAGAGAAGATTTTAATGACATCTGCCGTGAAAGTTTCACATCATACGTCGTCAGCCATAAAGTTTTTAAGATCCATTATCGACCAAGTATGCTTAGGATTCCCTAAGCTGTCTTTCATAGATTTAAATTTCGTAATTCGTCTATAACTGCTACACGTTGGTTTAATATCGCACAGAATTTGCTACAAGTCTAAACTGAGGTGAATCTAAACCCTTGAGGAAATTATCATAGCTTATCCACCAGTTTTAACGTATAAGGTAAATATCATGTAAAGGTAATACGACTTTAATTTAAATTCTTTATTTTAGTGCGCTGTATCAACAGCCAAGCGTCCAATTACGGAACAAATAAAAAGTACAACACACAAATTATAACAAAGAATGAATAATTATGCAACACAAAGGAAAAAAATAAAGAATGGTTATTGACATAAAAGGTTTTACTTAAAAATATGCTGAAGAATATGTAATATAAATATGTTGACACGTTTGCACACAGTATTTTTGGATAATTAACGTCTAGCGGAGGAGTAATTTTTAAGTAAAGGACCGACAGCAAAGAAATTAAGGCATCTAAAATTTGTACAAGGAGCACAAATGCTGTGTTGAGCTAAAAAGGGCAAAATATTTTTAGTGTGAGCATAACCACATATAATCTTAATCTTATATGTATATATAGACGTGTATTGTCCGACGTATTTTAGTGTCAGTAGTGACCTTTTCCTTTGCCAACAACGGGAGGTATCATCGTAATGTATCTGTAATGGGTTCTGTCATAAAAGATTTGTCTGTAAAAAATGAACATGCAGGGAAGTGAAACGTTACGTTGTTTAGCCAATCAGACACCAGTACATTGGTGAGTGAACTGTTTTCTTCTAAGTACAGTTTCCACTAATTAACAATAACTAATGTTATATGAAGAATTAAAATAGTTCATTATCTTTGCTTAATTTATTAAAGAATCCTGGCACAATTTTATGTAATCTCAAATATGTTTTCATATCTAAGTATACAATAGCTGTGTTGTGTAGTAAATAACACGCTGGATAAGTCACAACCAACGAATAAATATGTATTTATCTATTACAGAATAAGACGATGTCGTGTAATCCTTTTGATGAGGATGGCGGCAGTATGCGACTCCTAAACGTCGGTTACATATATTTGTCACCCTTATTTTGGACATAGGTATGACGTGATATGAGTGAGAACTGTGAATAGAATAATTTTGTAGGCTTACGTACATACATGCAAAAAAGAAAATACACATACACACACGTTATGGTTTTTGCGTTTCGTTGGTAACTGTTAAATGTGACTTCATTCGGCACGATTTGTGACAGGTGGAAGGGAAGATAGCGCGCTCTGCTTTTATAGTTAACTCATCTGAAAACAATAGTTTGATACTGACATTCCAAATCTGAATGGCAACGTTATGTCAATGAGAAATACAGGGAAATGGTCGTCTGCGTATGACATGAATATCTAGAAAGCTGATATTATACAGGCCCTAAGCTGGAACTAGCACTTGCGAGGAGCGGGTCTATAGGGACCCGTACTTATGTGGTGTTTAGAATTTGCGTTGTTTGTAAAATTGTACGTATATGCTAAAGACATAACGGGGAAGAAGTTTTTAATATAAAACAAATTATCGCTTCATTACTATGAGACTTTGGGATAGGGCTTTAAATTAATAGCTGTTTCGCATGAAGCTAAATTCGATATCATTTTCATTAGTAATATTACACGAGTTAAATTTTTTATCAGGAAAGGCGAATGTATTGACTTGATGATCAAGTGTAATATCTTAGTTTGATGACAGTAAGTAATGATGTATTTTAATTTACACCTGAATTTTGTATGGTGACGTGTTTGAATATAGTAATTCCTAAATTTTTAATGTTGTGGAGCCCTAAATTGCATCTTCTTAACTGATTCTCCTATTAGTACTTAACCCCGAAATTGACCTGCGCAGACTAAGTCAAGCCTCGAGAAATGTCAGTCCTTTAGTTCTTGGCAAGTTATTAACAGAAAACTCTGAACTACTACTTCAAAAACGATTCCTTCCTTGATTCTTTATATTTGATTTTTAACAAGTTGAGCATTTGTAAACTCGTGAAAATTTTATCGTCCTTCAGTCTTGAAATATTCACTTTGGCTTCTGGGTAAATAATTTGGTTTTATTTTTTAAAAAAATAAATTTCTCTTGGTTACACACTGGTAAAACTTCGTGCTTTGCACATCATAACCTTAGTTGAAGTTTCTGCTTGCTTACATACTTAACATGCGCACATAAAAATTCTCACACACATAAGGTGTAACGAATGTAAATCAGTAGTTTCGCGGTTCTCTTTTTTTTTTGGGGGGGGGGCGGAGTTCTGAAAAGAACTCTCCTTTTACTTAAAGCAAAGCGGCGTGAGTAATGATAACTAATTGGGTCTTTGTGTACTCCATATCTGTGATGTCATTATAAATGTGTTTTCATAATACAGCTGAAAATGGCGCGTATTGTAACATAAATTCATAAACTAGAATACTTTTTAATCCTTTAATTATTTATTGCGGTATATTTAACGACGCTATCAGTAGCTCAGACTGTTTAACATAGAATGATAAGATGATTAAATTTTGATGAATTGGAAAGGATATGGAATGAATCAGTCGTAGTGTATATTCAGATAATATTCTGGCATTTACTTAGAGGGACTGAGTAAAATCACGAATATATAAATCTATAATGTCGGTCACGGCAAAGAGTACACGTATAATGAAAGTGAAAAGATTTACAAGAACATCACTGCAGTATAACTCATAATCAGCCAAACAATTCGTAGTTGATAATGCAGCCAGTTTAAAATCTCGGGAAGGATCCTGAGAAAATCTTTGTTCGTAGAGGAAATTTGAAATGATGAATAGATAAAATAGCGGTGGCAGATTAGAAGCTTTTGTAGGAGGCGTTTTTCTAAAAGTTTCAGAATGGCTT